>REGO01001328.1:7425-89810 GCA_010120015.1 Rhombomys opimus | reverse complement strand
TTGCTGAGTGAAGGTGATTTCTTGCTTGCCTTTTTTTATATCTGTCCTCACAGACAGGGTCACATTCCTCCCTTCTCTGGAAAGGTACTAAGAGGCTTTAGCTTAACCTGGACCTAAAACTCAAAACTATAGGCTTTAGAAGACATACAGGTTACAAAGTTAGTCTAACCCTTTCACTACTACATGGAAGAGGATAGACCGCAGAGATCATCATCTACACAGAAAAGGATAGTCCACCAGGGATCATCATCTACAAAGAAGAGGATAGACCACAGGGATCATCAATATTGTTAAAAAATATATATAATATGAACATAATATAAATATGTAAATATATAAATAAATGTTAACATATAATTAGTGTCATCATACAAATACACATGCATGTATTAAAATAAATATAAATATGAAAAACTGAAGAAACACAAATATATGAAAACTTAAATATGTAAAAGTATGTAAATGTATAAGTGTATTAAATATATAAACATGCAAAAACTTAGAGAAAAGATCAGGAACTACAAAGGTAAGAATCACAAATAGAATACAAAAGATGGAAGAGAGAATCTCAGGTGCTCAAGATACACTCGGAGACATTTATACGTCTCTCAAAGAAAAAAATAAAATCAGAAATGTTCCAAACACAAAACATCCAAGAAATTAAGGACACCATGAAAGACTAAATCTAAGAATAATAGGAGAAGATGAAAAAAGAAGATATCAGGCTCCAAGGTCTGAAAAATATTTTCAAGAAACACATAGAAGAAAATTTTCCCAACTTAAAGAAATAGATGTTCATAAACATACAAGAGGCCTACAGAACACCAAATAGACTAGACCAGAAAAGAAATTCTTCACTTCGCATCATAGTCAAAACACTGAACTTACAGAACAAAGAAAAAATATAAAAAGTAGCAAGGGAAAAAAGGCCAAAGAATCACACCAGATTATTCAACAGAAACTAGGAACACCAGAAAGGCCTGGGCAGATATCATGCAGACTTTAAAGGACCATAGAATACTCTACCCAGCAAGGCTTTCAATCAACATAAATGGAGAAATCAAAATATTCTGTGACAAAACCAAGTTTAAACAATATCTACACAGCAACTCAACCCTACAGAAGATACTAGAAGGAAACTTCCAAACCAATGAAAACAACTGCATCCAAGAAAACATGGATATAGATAACTAGACAACAAAATATCAAAAAATACAAGCAACACAGTAACACCACCAACCACACATCAAAGGAAATTAACATTCGCTGGTCACTACTATCTATCAACATCAATGGACTCAACTCTCCAATATAAAGACACAGACTAACAGAATGGTTGCAGAAACAGGACCAACATTCTGCTGCATCCAAGAAACACACCTACACAACAAAGATAAACACTACCTCAGAGTAAAGGGCTGAAAAACGTTTTTCAAGCAAATGGTTCCAGAAAACAAACTGGGGTAACTATCCTAATTTCTAATAAAATGGACTTTCAACCAAAATTAATCCAAAAAGATGAGGAACACCACATTCTCATCAAAGAAAAAAATCCACCAAGAGGACATCACAATTCTGAACATCTATGCCTCAAATACAAGGGCACCTACATTTGTAAATGAAACATTATTAAAGCTTATATCACACATCGATCCCAGTGCCTTAATAAAAGGAGATTTCAACACCCCATTTTCACCAAGGGACAGATCATCTAGACAGAAGCCAAATAGGGAAATAAAGGCTTATGGAGGCCCTAAATCAAATGGACCTAATAGAAGTCTATAGAATTTTCACCCAAACTCAAAAGAGTATCCCTTCTATACAGCACCTCATGGAACTGTCTCCAAAATAAACCATATAGTTGGCGACAAAGCAAGCCTCAACAAATATAAGAAGACTGAAATAATCCCCTGCATTCTATCTGACCACCATGGACTAAAGCTGGACCTTAACAAGAACGGAAATAGAAAAAAGAAATAGCACATGAAAACTGAACAGCTTTCTATTCAATGACAGCTGGGTTAAGAAAGAAATTTTAAAAAGACTTCCTAGAATTCAATGAAAGTGAAGGTACAACATACCCTAATTTATGGGACACGACAAAAGCGTGCTCAGAGGAAAATTCATAGCACTAAGTGCCTTCAAGAAGAAATTTGTAACATATCATACAAGCAACTTAATGACACAACTGAAACACCTAGGGAAAAAAAGAAGTAAACAAGAGGAGCAGACAGCTGGAAATAATCAAACTCAGGGCTGAAATCAATCAATGAGGAACACTAAAACTATTCAAAGAATCAATGAAACAAAAAACTGGATATTTGAGAAAATCAACAACATAGACAAGCCCTTAGCCAAACTAACTAAAAGGTAGAAAGAATCTATCCAAGTCAGCAAAATCAGAAATGAAAAGGGAGACATAACTACAGTGAGGAAATCCAATCATTAGGTCATACTACAAAAGCCTAAATGCCACAAAATTTGATAATCTAAAGGAAATAGACAATTTCCTTGATAGATTCCATCTATCAAAATTAAGTCAAGATTAAGTAGAAAGATTGAATAGTCCTATATCTCCTAAGGAAATTGAAGCAGTCATCAACAGTCTCCCTTAAAAAAAAAAAAAAAAAAAAAAAAAAAAAAAAAAAAACCTGGGCCAAATGGTTTCAGTGCAGAATTCTATCAGACCTTCAAAGAAGTGCTAACACCAATTCTCTTCAAACTATTCCACAAAATAGAAACAGAAGGAACATTACCAAACTCATTCTATAAAGCCACAGTCACATTGATACCTAAACCAAAGACCCAATAAAATAGAGAACTTCAGACCTGTCTCTTTTATGAAAATTCATGCAAAAATACTCAATAAAATACTTGCAAACCAAATCCAAGAACACATAAAAGATATCATCCACCATGGCCAAGTAGGCCTCATGGCAGGCATGTAAAGGGTGGTTCAATATATGAAAATCCATCAGTGCAATACACCATGTAAACAAACTGAAGGAAAAAAAACCACAAGATCATCTCCTTAGATGCCAAAAAAGCATTTGACAAATTCCAACACACATTCATGTGTAACGTCTTGGCGAGATCAGGAATACAAGGCACATACCTAAACATAGTAAAGGCAATATACAGCAAGCCTATAGTCAATATAAAACTAAACAGACAGAAACTTAAATCAATCCCAATGAAATCAGGGACAAGGCAAGGCTGCCACTCTCTCCATATCTCTTCAACATAGTACTTGAAGTCCAACTTAGAGCAATAAGAAAACTAAAGGAGCTCAAAAGGATACAAATTGGAAAGGAGGTCAAAGTTTCACTATTTGAAGATGATGTGATAGTATACATGAGTGACTCCAAAAATTCAACCAGAGAACTCTTTCAGCTGATAAACACCTTCAGCAAAGTGGCTGGATATAAAATTAGCAAAAAAAAAAAAAAAAAAAATAGAAGCCATCCTGTATACCAAAGACAAAAGTGCCAAGAACACCCTTCACAAAAAATAGCCACTAAAAGCATAAACTATCTTGGTAACATTGTAACAAGCAAGTGAAAGACCTGTTTAGAAAAAAAGTTCAAGTCTCTGAAGAAAGAAATTGAAGAAGATATCAGAAGATGGAAAGATCTCCTATACTCATGGATCAGTAGGATTAACATAGTGAAAGCAATGTTATTATAATGTTAATCATAGTAAAAGCAATCTACAGATTCAATGCAATTCCCATCAAAATTCCAACACAATTCTTAATAGACCTTAAAAGGAAAATTCTCAACTTCATAATGGAAAAACAAAAAACACAGTATTTCTAAAACGATCATGTACAACAGATCATCAGGAGGTATCTCAATCCCTGATCTCAAGCTGCACTACAAAGCAATAGTAATAAAAACTGCATGGTATGGCATAGAAACAGAATGGTGGATCAATGGAACCAAATAGAAGATACAGAAATGATCACATTCGCCTATGGATACTTTATTTTTGACAAAGAAGCCAAAAGTATTCAATGGAAAAAAGACAGCATCTTCAACAAATGGTGCTTGTCCAACTGGATATCTATATGCAGAAAAATGAAAATAGACCCATGTTTATCATCTTGCACAAAACTAAAGTCCAAGTAGATCAAAGACCTCATCATAAAACCAGGCACACTAAATCAGTTGGAAGAAAAAGTGGGAAAGAGACTATGACTCATTGGTACAGGAGACAACTTCCTGAACAGAACACCAGCTGCACAGGCTCTAAGAGCAACAATCAATAAATGTGACCTCATGAAACTGAAAAGCATCTGTAAAGCAAAAGACACTGTTAGAAGAAAATGACAGCCTAAAGACTGGGAAAGGATCTTCACCAACCGTAAATCTGACAGAGGGCTGATATCCAGAATATATAAAGAACTAAAGAAGTGAAAAAGCAACAAATCAAGCAATCCAATAAAAAATGGTGTATGGAGCTAGACAGAACTCTCTGTAGAGGAATATAGAATGGCAGAGAAACACTTAAAGAAATACTCAACATCCTTAGCCATCAGGGAAATGAAAAAATGACCCTGAGATTTAACCTTACTCCCATCACAATGGCTATGATCAAAAACTCAAGTGACAACACATACTGGAGAGGTTGTGGAGAAAGGGGAACGCTCCTCCATTGCTGGTGGGAATCTAAACTTGTACAACCACTTTGGAAATCAATCTGGTACTTTCTCAGACAATTAGAAATAGTGCTTCCTCAAGATCCAGGTATACCACTCCTAGGCATATATCCAAAAAATGCTCAAGTACACAACAAGGACATTTGCTCAAACATCTTCATAGCAGCTTTATTTGTAATAACCAGAACATGGAAACAATCCAGATATCCCTCAGTTGAGGAATAGATACTGAAATTGTACATTTACATGAAGGACTACTACTCAGCAATTAAAAACAAGAACATAATGAAATTTTCAGGCAAATGGTAGGATCTAGAAAAGCCCATCTGAGTGAGGTATCCCAGAAGCAGAAAGACACACATGGTATATACTCATTTATAAGTGGGTACTAGACCTATAAGATAGGATAAACATACTAAAATCTGTATACCTAAAAATGATAAACAAGAAAGAGAACCCAGGATAAGATGATCAATCATCACTCAGAAAGACAAATGGGATGGACAATGGAAGTAGAATAAAACAAGTAACAGTACAGCAGCCTACCATATAGAGCCTCTGAAAGACTTGACCTAGCAGTGTATCAAAGCACATGTTGCGACACATAACCAAAACTTGAGCAGAGTGCAGGGAATCATATGAGAGGAGGAGTTAGTATGACCTCGAGAGGACAGGAGCTCCACAAGGACCAAATACATCTGGACACAGGGGTCTTTTCTGAGACTGCTTCTCCAACCAAGGACCATGCAAGAATATAACCTAGAACCCCTGCTTGGATGTGGCCCATAGCAGATCAGTATCAAAGTGGGCACCCTAGTAAGGGGAACATAGACTGCCTCTACATGAACTCAATGGCTAGCTCTTTGACCTCTCCTCCCTGAGGGAAAAACAGCTTTGCTAGGCCACAGAGAAGGAATTGCAGCCAGTCCCAAAGAGACCTGATAAGCTAGGATCAGATGTAAGGAGAGGAGGACCTTCCCTATCAGTGGACTTAGAAAAGGGTAGGAAAGAAATGAGGGAGGGAAGATGGGAATAGGAGGGAATGAGGGAGGGAGCTACAGCTGGGATATAAAAAATAAACTAATTAATATAAAAATTAAATTTTAATTTTAAAATATATAAATATTAATATAAATATATAAATAAATGTTAATATATAATTAGTGTCATCATACAAATACATTTGCATTTGTTAAATTAAATACAAATATGGAAAACTGAATAAACACAAATATATGAAAATATAAAATGTAAATGTAAATATATGATAAGTGTGTTAAATATATAAATATGTAAACATGCAAAAACATAAGTGCGATCATATGAATACAGGTAACCTTTGAAAACTAATGTTAATATAAAAGAAATGGATATGCACATAATTGAGACTATTAAAATCATTAAGAATGTCAATGTTTTATGTAAATATATTTAAATAAATGAGTTATTTAAATATAAGTGTGAATATACAAATACATGTCAACATGTGGAAATGAGTGTAAATATGGACATGAATATAAAATATGTGGAAATAAAGGTAAATTTTTTAAAGTATAAGGAACATGTATAAGATAAATATATAAAAATATGTATATACACGATAATAACAATACACGATTAATATATGTCCGTACAAGTAAAAAAAGTAAGTATATGAAAACAGGAATATATAAATATATGTAAATATATGATAAGTATGATCATATAAATACATGTCAATGTGTGAACATGAATGTTAATATGTAAAATATTAAAATATAAATATATATGAGCATTAGGTTCAGGTAAATACATATCAACTTGTGAATATAAATTTAAATATGTAAAAATATAAGTATAGGTGATAACAGGTGATAATCAATGTATGTTGAAGGATAAGTAAATTAGAAAGTTAAATAGATGTAGTATGTAAACACAAAAAAACATGATAAACACACACATATAAATACACATCAATATAAACATAATTTAAATATATTATGAACATATATAAATATATACATTCATTATGTATACATGAACATAAATATAAATATATAAGTATATTTGTATATATAGAATAATGTAAATATGTCAAAATGTAAGAAAAGTTTTAAATGTCAATATATGAAAATATGAGTATGTAAATATTTGAACATAAGTAGCATCATATATCTACATGTACATGTGTGAACATCAATGTGAATAAGTAAAAAAACAAATATATGTCAATATGTGATAATAACTATGAATATGTAAAATTATTTAAAGCAAAAAATGTAAATGCATAAAAGTATACATTAAGGGTGAATTTATTAAAATATAGAAAAGTGCGAATACAAATCTCAAAATGTCAATAAATATAGATCGAACAATAGTAATGCATAAATATGAATATTAAAATTTTTGCAAATTCGGAGATTTGAAAGTACCACACATGCATCAGACTATCCAGGAACACGTGTGAATATGTAACTATCCAAATACACAGATGAATGAATTATGGAAACTGCAATAAATCTTGTTATCAAATAAAATTATGTAAATATTAACCATAAAGTCACAGAAAAGTTAATATGTAAATTTAAAGTTTATACGAATTATAATTACACATGCTTTTGAAGAGTTTAAGTTAGCCTGGGTGACTCCATTTTGCAATGAGGAGCCATCTTGACCAGAAGCTGAACTCAGGGAACACCAGGAAATACAGAATATGCACTTGGCAGAAAATGAAGTTAACTCTGCTAGCAACAGCTTCCAGGAAATATTAGAGAATAAATACTTGATAGAAAATAGAGACAATTTCCTGGCAATAATCATTGAGAATTGGTTGGGATAATTCTCCCCAATGTTCCAGATGTAGTTTAGAAGAATGGCAGTTGTGATTATGTAAAAGGTCACCTCACCCCTATGGCTTTTACTAAATCCTGTAATGTCAAGGCATGAAACCTGCTTGCTGTCATGGAAACATGTGCCCCCCACACACACTTGCTGTCATGGAAACCCCCTGTTTGCAGTCTTTCCCTTAACAGCCCTGCTCATTCAGGGCTCGAGGTCCCACTTCTTTACTGCTGCATCAGTGGTCAGTGAGACCTGGGTCCCAACTTCAACTGATCTCATAATAAAGCTCTCTTGATCTTGCATTGAGTCATTTCTTGGTGGATTCCAAGGGTCCCGTGATCCTGGCATCACATTTGGTTCCTGGACAAGTAACCCTTAGGACCCCTAGGACTCCTGACCTGGATAGCTTAATCCCATGGGTAAATGTCTTCTGTATTGTCTGTCTGCTTCAAGTGTTTGTTTGCCTTTACTTTTTGTTCTTTGTTCTGAAAAGCCTCGAAGTGTCTGTATGAGTGGCAAGACATGACTAGAATGAATGCATTTTGGAGTCACAGCCGCTGAAGTAAAAAAAAAAACAGAGTGATTATCGGTTTTGGCCTCTCTGGAAGAATCGGTTTTAGCCTCTCTAGGCTTCAGTGGCAGAGAAGCCTGGAAAAAGCCTGCTTTTTGGTTTACTTCATCTCTATATTTAATTGTCTCTTGCTTGGTGTTGTGTCAGTTACTGTTTCATTTCTGTGATTGTTTGTGGTCTCCTTTATTCCTGAAAGTGCTTGGTTCTATTTCTGTTTGAATCCATGGCTGTTTTCGCTTCTGATTTCAGTTTTGTTCCAGGATACTAGCCCAGGTATCACAGGTATCACAGGCTGTGATTTATTGTCTTTAGTTTCACTTTTGCCTGAGACAGCTGGCTCTGTCTCTGTGTGATACTATTTGTTGATATTGTCCATTTAATTTCTTTGGTTTCTTTTTGATGAAAAGATTGACTGATGATATGAGACAGACTACTTCCAAACCCCTTGATTTGGTTCAGATTTATTTTAGAGAAGTTAAGACTAGAGCTCATGGTCTTTCAGTTGATTTGAGGAAAAAAAAAAAAAAAGATGACTTTTTGCAGCTCAGAATGGCCCACCTTCAATGTGGGATGGTCACCAAAGGGAACTTTCCACTTTCCCACCTTCCTTTTGGTGGGAAATAGTCTTTCAGAAAGCGTGTGGGCACCCAGACCAAGTGTCCTACATTGTAGTTTGGAAGGATCTGGTGATTCATCCACCTCCATGGATCAAGCCCTTTTTCATCCCCACTAACAATCCTCCTTCCACAGGCTCTCCGAAACCAGAGGCCACTGCCCTGGCTCCCTCAATCCCCTACCTTACTCTGTTTTGCAGGATGAGACTCCTATGAAAATAATTTTTCCATCCCCTCCATACAGACCTCCTCCCAATCCTCAGCCAGCCCAGCCCCTTTATCCAGGTTGGAACCACCATCTGGCTCAGCACCAAGGAACCAGAGCCTCTGTGCAGCTTCTCTCTCTGGAGAACCAGAAGCAGATTCTACATTCCTTCCCTTATGGGCCACAGGGCCCTCCAGATTCTAATGGTAATCAATCTCATCATTACTGGCCTTTTGCCACATCAGAGCTTTATAACTGGAGAACTCAGAAATGCCAAGTTCTCTGATAATTCTAGGGATTTGATTGATCTCTTTGAAACTGTTCTTTCTACCCACCAGCCCACCTGGGACAATTGTCAGCAGCTTTTAAATATTTTGTCTACCATAGGAGAGTGGACGTATTATTTCAAAAGCACACAAAACTGTCCCAGACACTGCAGGAGTCCCAATTACTTTCCCTACAAGGGGCCCAATTGGGATTACAACATGGCTGCAGGTAGGATACATCTCCTAGTCTACCAGCAGGCTCTATTGGCGGGTCTCAAGGTGGCCACAAGATGGCACACTAATTTGGCCAAGGTGTATGATGTCAGATAGAGAACAGATGAAAGTCCAGCTGCCTTTCTTGAAAGGATTAATGAAGCCTTCTGCAGGTATACACATACAGATCTGGAGAAGCCTGAACATACAGATATGGGTTTTTTGTTTTTGTTTTTGTCTTTCAGTAATCAGTCCACTCCAGACATTAAAAAAAGAAATTATAGAGAAGGGAGATAATAGGACAAATGACACCACAAAGTTTAGTTGAGGTAGCTGAGAGAGTGTACTATAAAGACAAGAAAAGCCTTGAATCAGGATCTGGCAAATATCCTACTGGCCAACAATGTTCCAAACCCTAGAGAAAACATTAAAAGAGACCTTAACTAAATTGACCTGGAGACTGGCACTGACTGGGTGATGCTTCTCCCCTTTGCCCTTTATAAGGTTAGGAATTCTCCTTACCAGCCAGAGTTAACTCCCTTTGAGATCATATATGGGATGCCAGCCTCTATAGTACCCAAACTTAAGACTGATGCTACTGCTAAAGTGGATAAAACAGGTTTTGAGAAATGTTTAAGGCTTCTGTGCAAGTAGGCAGCTCTTAAAGGGGCAGCTTCTATTGTCATAAAAATTGGATTCAACAAGTAGCAAGATGTTCCTCCCTTGAAATTACAGCTAAAGGGAGTAAAAATAAGTGTTATGGTTTTGTCTGTTTGTTTTGAATATGTAAGTTTACTATGTTCTATATATCTTGATGTTTGATTATTAAATGTATTAAGAGTTTATTTAATTTCTGTCCTGTCTTAAAAACCTGATTTATAAAAATAATAAGATTTGAAACTTTATATAAAATATTAAAACTGCACCGTATGTTTGTATACAAGAAGTGTTCTTGCTGGCAGCCAACATCAAAATAATACATTTGGTATTGATTTTAAAAATATTGAATTGTTTGCATTGATGAAATTTGGTTTTGACTTTTAAAATTATAGTTACACTTTATGACTTCATTTCTAAAAAGGGTATTTTATTTTGCTATTGCAAAAAGATTTCTTCTAAAAATGTTTATTTCAATATTGCAAAAACAGGATTTTAAAAATATGTTTAAGGCAATAAAACATTTTAAAGTTCATCAGGCATTTTAGACAATGCCCTTGGGTATTCTAACAGGGAACTTGGAACAGTTTCTCAATCCTTTGGGGGAGGACAAAGACTTTGGTAATTATTTTCTTAATTTTACCAAATAAAACCATGTCATATTATTTGGGCCGATTAATAAAATTGCAGTTTCTATAATGTATCATGTGAGAATGAAAAAATAATGAAAAAGGTTCTGATGAAAACTTTTATATATGGTCTGAAAATCAAGAAAAATGTCTGGTTAAAGCAAAAGAACGGAGCTGGGAAAAGATTAACCTGCAGGTATATAGAATGTTATAGAAGATACAAACTATATTTGCTTTCTTTTTTTACACCTACAAGCATGATTTGAGAAAGAACTCTAAGATATGTTGCTCTTCATTTAAAAGACTGTGTTTCTTAAATATAAAATGTTTTCTTATGTTCTTTATTACAGCTCCATGTTAGCCCAGGGTTATATAGGGTTATATTCAAGTCATTGTTAATTATTATAAAAATATATACCTGGCTACCAGTTCCTATATAAATGATTTAATGCTGTTTCTTTCTGGCTGAGAGCTTTGAAATGGCCAGAATTGTCCATCTGTGCTAAGGTTGCCAGCTGTGTTTAGTTCTCCATTTAGTGCTAAATGAAACTTTAGCCCTTTATGCTTTTTTGCTGTTCAGTATCAGTGCAATGTGATAGGATGTGCAAGATTTGCTAGCCCTTCTATGTACCGTATCTGATTGAAAGTTTTGCTTCGATTTTAGTTCAGAAAGATATTTGAAGCTATGCTAATGACTGCAGTTGGTTACAATACTGAGCTTTATCTAGTCTTTTGTTTATGTTTTTAAGGTTAAGCCTAGGATGGATAACTATGAAGTTTGCATATGTAATTCTACTTGGGATAGATATTCTCTTAAAATATTTACCTAAGGAATATGCCAGAATTAAAGATCATGACTTTCTGTTCTATAGGATGCAATTTAAAATAGATAATTAAAGATAAATAAAGAATAATTCAGATATGCTGGCCCTCAAGCTTGTCAGAGATCTGACAAACATGGCATTTTAACATATGTAAGCTTATGACAGAGAGTACCAAACTCCTGGCAGTAGCTCCTCCAAGGTCTACAAGAAGATTTGGGTACAATGTTACTCTGGATTATAGTATGCTAACCACTGGGCAAGACTGCCCCAACTGGCCCACTTTTAGAATCAAAACTGTGGACAAAACTGTAGACAACTGGAGAGTCAATGTTTCACACTGTGAAGGATGAGGTGAGGCCATTCTCTTGTTTATTTTTCCACAGAAACAGTCTCTCATCTTCTGTGCCTGGTCACTGGACTGCTGCTGCTCATGTTGCCATGAGACCACAGGAGCCAGGGACAGCTGTCTAGGGTAATGGACTGACTAGTTGTCACTGTCATTTTGATTGGTACATGGATCAGTACATTTATTTGTACTGATAATTTATCCTCCTCATCTCTCTGATCACACTGATGGCTAAGTTAAGCTAATGGTAGCCTTGCAGCTAAAAAGCAGACAATTAGATTCATTGTTAGTTCACTGGTTATTTTATTAGTTAGTTAAAATTACCAGGTACTAGGTCTTCTATTTAAAAAGGCAAACAGGTTTGCCTTACCTAGTTGCTTTGTTAAGGAAAATCCAAGTATTCAGAATTTAGCACTAAAGCCATTAATGTACTTCTGCCTAACTTTCTATATAAGAAATATAAGAAAGTATATAAGAAATGGCAATGATGGCTGATTAACAACAGCTGTACCCACAATTAAAATGTTATTCAGACCCTGAACATATTTAAATTGTTTATACAAGTTACAAAACAAATAGCTAAGAAAAACTGCTAGTCATTCCGTTGAATGCAGTTTTACCTGTTATTCACAGAATGTAGTTTATGTATTATTTTTTGAGTCTTTTTATATATTTACTTTTGCAAACCAAAGACCTATATGAGTTTCAGGGAATCAAAAGTCATGAGACCTGAATCTGACATAGCTCAAATGGACACCAGATGAATTATTTCCTTGGTTTTGGGAGTTCTAATTTTTCCCATTTATTAGACCAATTTTAACTTCTGTTTCTAGTCTTAATTTGTCTCAGCAGATTTTCACCTCGTTGAAACTGCAAGCTGAGATCTGAACTTGCTGGAAGCTGACATGATTGCTCACTGCCTCCTCAGATGGATCAACTAACCAGACACTTCTGAGGAATATCCCTTTGCCCAGCCTTTGGCTGACATTTCAGCCTTCATAGCCCGATGCCAATGGCCCTATTATCAGCATTAAAGAAGTCTCAGAAGAAGAGCACCAGACCAAAATCCCACCTACAGGCTGAAATACCAAGTCAAAGGGGGCTCCCTGACATTAGCTATTATCTTGGGGACCTGCTTATCTGGAGTAGGAACTAGTATTGCAATACTGGAAGTACAAAGCCAGAATTATAACAGCTCAAAGGCAGAATCTTTTGCTTTTGGTCATTTTTGGATCATGCTTGCTTAACAAGCTGTTAAGAGAATCCAGTACCACCAGTTTGAAGCTGATCATGGACAGTAAGAGCCCTCTTTATGAACAAGAAAAGGGGAGAATGAAGAGTTTGTTAGCCTGGGTGACTCCATTTTGAAATGAGGAGCCATCTTGACTGGGAGCTGAACCCAGGTACCAGGAAATATCACAGAATATGCACTTGGCAGAAAACAAAGTTACCTCTGCTAGCAACAGCTTCCAGGAAGTAGCACAAAATAAGTATTTGATAGAAAATAGAGACTGTATGGAGCCATAGAATTGCTCTTGTCTGATTGGAATCTATTATGCACATTATGCCTTGCATGGTACAGTGATTTTCCATCCCTGGACACAGCTTTCTCATATTTCAATCTTATAAAAAAAATTGAGAGTAGGCAACACTGCTCAAAAACCGTGGCCGCTGCTACAAAAATTGAGAGTTCTCTGTCCACAGAGGCACAGAGCTCAAAAAGGGAGGAGGTAAAAAGCTCAGAGGAAGACAAAAATTGTGAGGTCACTGAGGTAAAAACTTTTAAAAAGATTTGATTTCTTTACAAAATGATGAGGAAGGGCCAGACAAAGGAGCTACAGGTGGACAAGGTAATAATAAAAAGGAAAATAAGAACATTACAGCCTCAAAACAAAAGAGGACATATCCCCTATTAAGATTATAAGTGAATGGGAATGATGATTTGTCTGATTCAGACTGAGATGATTTGGAAGTAGAGGCAGCTAAATATCATAACTCAGATTGGCAACCACAGTGTCACAAACCTCCTCCATATTCTCCTTCCAAACCTTCAACACCATCATTACTATGGCTGTTATAGACCCTAAAAAGGAGGTATGGGATAAAATTGCCTGACTAAAAGAACAGATTAAATTAGAAGAGGAACATCAGGCTTTGATTGCCCATTTGCAAAAATTAAAAATAGAAAAGAGAGATAAGAATTCTTTGATCTCTAATGGACAGCCACCACAGCTGCTGCATCCTCCATTTAGATCAGGAAATTACATTCAGAAACAAAGACAAAAAGCACTCCCTGCAATTAAATATCCTGATTGCAAGGAGATTGAGGCTTTTCCAGTTACGGAAACTATGGATGCACAGGGACAGGCTTGGTGTCACCACACAGGATTTGATTTTCAAGTGATTAAAGAGTTAAAGACTGCTGTGTCATAGTATGGGGCTACTGCTCCATACACAAGGGCTATTGTGGAATCAGTGGCTGAACAATGGCTCACCCCAGGGGATTGAAATACACTGGTAAGAGCTGTCTTGTCAGGAGCAGATCATTTGATTTGGAAATCTAAATATGTAGAGAATTGTAAAGAGACTATCAGGAGGAATGCACAAGCTGGCAATGGCTGAGACTTTGATGTCTTAACAGGAGAGGGCAATTTCGCCACCTCCAATGCACAAATGCAGTATGATCGTATGGTTGAGGATTGTTTGCACAAATCCAGACAGTTGTCACTAAAGCCTGGAGAAAGTTGCCAGTTAAAGGAGACCCTGGAGCTTCACTTACTTCAGTTAAGCAAGGACCCAAAGAGCCATTTTCAGATGTTGTGCATAGGCTAATGTCTACTGCATGCAAAATATTTGGCAACCCTAAAGCAGGCATTGACTATGTAAAATAATTAGCTTATGAAAATGCCAATTCTGCTTGTCAGGCAGCCATAAGGCCTTATCGAATAAAGACTGATCTTACCAGATATATTCACCTTTGCTCAGAAATAGGGCCCTCTTTTCAACAGGTCTTGGCAATGGCTGCTGCACTAAAAGGTCAAATAGTAAGAGATATCCTAGCCAAGAAAGATAAAGGGGGATGATTTAAATATAGAATGATGGGACATTTTGCTAAAGACTGCAGAAGCCAGGATAAACCACAAAAAAAAAGGCAGAGTCACCAGGGCTTTGCCCATGATGTAAAAGATGCAAACACTGGGCAAAAGAGTGTAAATCTAAAACCGATTCACAGGGAAATCCTCTGCCTCCTCATCAGGGAAATGGAATGTGGGGCCAGCCCCAGAACCTGAGAACCAAACAAGTGTTGGAGGTAGTCAGCTTTTTTCCAGCCAGTACCAACAATCCTTTTCAAAACTTAGTAGAGCAACCCCAGGAAGTGCAGCACTGACCTCAGTGCCACCTCTCACACAGTATTAACACCAGAAATGGGAGCACAAGCTTTAGCCACAGTCAACTATGGATTTCTTCCTCCTAATACAATTGGGTTAATTTTAGGAAGAAGTAGTACCACTGTGCAAAATCTACAGGTTTATCCAGGAATAACTGATAATGATTACACAGGGGAAATAAAAATTATGGCAAAAGCTATTAATGGTATTGTTACTACACCAGCTGAAAAAAGAACTGCTCAGTTAATTTTGCTTCCACTTTTGCAAACCAATAATCCTCATAAGGGTCAAAAGAGAGGGGACAAAGGCTTTGGTTCCTCAGATGCTTACTGGGTACAATCCATTTCTCCCAAAAACTGCTATTAACATTATGGCTAAATGGAAAAGACTTTCAAGGCTTAATGAATATAGGAGCTGATGTGACCATCATTAAAAAAGAGGCATGGCCCTCTAGTTGGCCTTTAACAGCTACTATTACTAATCTTAGAGGAATCAGTCAAAGTACTAATACAGAACAGAGGGCAAAGCTTTTAACGTGAAGAGACAAAGAAGAAAACCAAAGTCATATTAAAAAGTTTGTCATTTCAGGCCTTCCTATTAAAGGGGACTGGGCCTGTTGTTTCAAATAGGAATGATAATGTGTAATGCTGTTACACCACAAATGTTGGCTCAGGGATTCACTCCTATCAAGGGCCTTGGAAAAAGAGAAGATGGTATTTCTGAGTCTCTTAACATCTCAGGGCAGACAAATAAAAAGGGTTTTAAAAATTTATAATGGAGGTCACTGACATACCTGACATCTCCTGCAGGATGTGCAGAACCAATAACCTGGAAAACTGACACCCCTGTATGGGCTGATCAGTGGTCTTTGAGCTCGGAAAAATTGACAGCACTTCTGACGCTAGTGCAGGAGCAATTAATGGCTGTTCATATAGTAAAAAGTAACTCTCCATGGAATACTCCTGTATTTGTCATCAAAAAGAAATCAGGTAAATGGAGATTGTTACAAGATTTGGGTGCAGTTAATGCCACCATGGTTCTTATGGGAGCCCTGCAACCTGGACTTCTGACACCCGTTAGCCATCCCTCAGGGGTATTATAAAATAATTATAGATTTAAAAGATTTTTTTTTTACAATTCCTTTGCATCCAAATGGTCAAAAGTTTGTTGCCTTCAGTGTACCATCAATTAACTTTAAGGGACCTATAAAAAGAGATCACTGAAATGTATTGCCTCAGGGTATGGCAAATAGTCCAACTTTGTGTCAAAAACTTGTAGCTTCTGCTATATAAAGAGTTAGAGACAATTGGAAAGAAATTTATATTATTCATTATATGAATGATATACTACTGGCAGGCAGAGGAAAATTCAGTTTTAAAATGTTTTGCAGATTTAAAAAGAGCTTTAAAAATTTCAGGACTACAAATTGCACCTGAAAAAGTTCAGCTTCAAGAGCCTTACACGAATTTTGGATTTCAAATTAATGAAACAAAAATTATAAATAAAAAGGCAACTTTTAAGATGTGTAAAGACACTCAATGGTTGTCAAAAATTACTAGGTGATATTAATTGATTACAACCTTACTAACAGCCATTCTATGGCTCCACACAGGTCCCCCTTTTTCATATTTTTTCAAGGCTGTGATCCCTTAATGGCATCTTTGCTGCCCTAAAAGAAGAATACTGCTTCTATGTAGATCATTCAGGAGTAGTAAAGAATGCCATAAAAAGGTCAGGGAAGGCTTGGAGCAAAGAAAACATCGCAGGGAACAAGAGCAGGGGGTGGTTTCAGATTTGGTTTGAAACTTCTCCTTGGCTTACTACCCTTTTACCCTCCATTTTAGGACCCCTGATAGGCTTGCTTATTTTGCTTTCCCTCAGTCCAATACTGTTTAATAAGCTCATGGCTTTCCTTAAGCAGCAGATTGATGCCATCAAGGCAAAACCCATACAGGTCCATTACCACAGGCCGGAATTGGCAGACAATGGCCTCTTTGAGACCTCTCTTACAGAATACTATCCCAGTGAGCTGAACCTGTTAGGCAGTGATGGGTAAAAGAATCTACAGTGGTCTTTTGATGCCCTTGCATCCTAGAGAGGAGCTCAGCCAACAGTTACTGATGTATCCAATTATAGGCCAGCAAGGGTTAAAGATCCGGGATTCCCACCTAAGACAGGCACAGTTGCCTTGGAATCACAGCCTTGAAAAAATATAAAAAAGGGGGACCTGTGTGGAGCCATAGAATGGCTGTTTGACTCTTGCCAGCTTGGAATCTATGATGCACACTGTGCCTAGCATGGTACAGTGATTTTCCATTCCTGGACCACAGGTGCTGCTTTGAGCTTTGTAGAGGTTTGCTCAACCACTTGAATTAGCATGTATAGCATGAGAACTTTCCTCCCACTTTGAGAAAGCCACTTTGTGGCTTTCACTGAAATTATTTCCTGAATAGTTTCTCCCCCCTAATTGCCCATTCTTACCCCTTATAAGCTGTAACCTAAAAATCATTAAATGAGACTTGATCAGAATTCTGTCGTCTCCATTCTTCATATCTCCTGTTCCATCGCATTCCACACCTCCCTCCAGGTTCCACGCTGACAGTCCTGCAGGTCAGGACAAGAGACAATCTCCCTGGCAACAATCAATGATAATCGGTTGGAAAAATTCTCCCCAACGTTCCCGACATAGTTTACAAAAATGGCAATTGTGATTATTTAGAAGGTCATCTTGCCCCTATGGCCTTTACCCAATTCTGGAACATCAAGGCATGAAACCCCCTGCTTGCGGTTCTTCCCTTTAAAAACCCTTCTCACCCAAGGCTTGTGGGGTCCCACTTCTCTACTGCTGTGTCAGTGAGACTTGGGTGCCAAGTTCGATCATTCTTGTAATAAAGTTCTCTTGCTCTTGCATCGAGTTGTTTTCTGGTGGTCTCTGAGGGTCCCAAGATCCTGGCAAAACACCTTAAATTTACATAATTTATAAGCTGCCATAATTTATAGAAATGTGTAATTTATGTAAATTACATAATTAACAATTTAGTATAATGGTGTAAATTTATGGTTTACATAAATACATAATTGTAAATGTATTATGTAATTCGTATTCATGTAAAATAAGTAGAAAAACATACATACATACGTAAAAAATATAAATATGTAAATGTTAAAATTCATGCAGTGGTATAAGATAAATTAACAGATACCTAAATTAATACAAATGAACAAAAGTGCAAACCTACAAACATACAAAAAAACAAAGGCCCTGCCCCTTTCCCTCAGCCTACGTCACAGGGTATCTCCATCTGGATCTACTGCTGGGCTTCAGCGCGATGCAAAGTACTCCCTTCCGGTTGCGCCCGCCGGAAATAAAGGGTACCACCAGAAGTCCCGCCTTGGCCGGATCCTCAGTCCTGTTTCTTCCGGGCGGTGGCTGCGGCTCCGCAGACGCCGAGACCCTTTTTCCGGCCGGCTGGGGCAGAGGTCACCAGTACCAGAAGCCCGGCCTTCGGCTCTCCTTCCGCTCGCGGGAGTTGCAGAGACCATGTGCCGTTCTTCCCTGGGGAGTCTGGAAGGTGAGACTATGTTACCCGCAGGCGGGAATAAAGATTACCTATAACGAAGTCCTACCTCCAGTGTTTTTTCCGCTGGCGGGAGTCGAAGAGGCCGAGCTGCGGTCATTCCCTGTGGAATCGCGCCTGAGCTTCTGCGTACGCGCTGAGAGACCTTGTTTCCGGCCGGTGGGGGCAAAGACCAGCCTCCCCGGAAGTCTCCGTGCTGCCTCCGTTGCCTTTGGCTCTCAGTGCTTCGCATCCCGGCGGCTGAAATGGAATAGAGGAGGGGAGGGTCTAGTAGTGGCGCCACTGACGGAAGCGGAAGTACATCACATCCGGCTTAGCGTCTGGAGGCAGTGGAGCGGCGCAGAGATCAGACTGGAAATCAGTGGCAGCGGCGGGAAGGAGGAATTATTTAGCCGCGTAAGGAGTCCATCAGGGTCGACTGGGAAACCCCTTGTCCCACCTGTGCTGGTTCCAGGTGGTGTCGGTGCGTCCCCGTGAGGAGAAGCGACTGGGGACGGGAGTGGGGAGTCCAGCCCCGCCCCCCGAAGTAGCCGGGGGGTGGAGCTGGACGGCTTGGGGGCGATGCAGAAGACCTGGGCCTGGTTGCGAAGCTCGCTGTGGAATGTTATGCTTTTGAGTTAGAGACTCTTTAGGTGGGGCTCGATAGCTCTGGGTCGGGGCTACTTGTGATCCTGTGTGCACTTAAATGACAGTCTGTGTTGGCGGTCCTTTTAGCAATAGGCAGGGCTGGATAGCCCGGGAGCGGTACAGCACTGATCTGGTGTGTCATTGAGAGACAGGAATGACCCAGTTAGAGCAGTTAGAGCACCAGGGGCGGTTGTACGCTGATTTGGTGTCATTGAGTGACAGCACAGACGAAGATCATATCTAGAGGGTCCAGCGGTGGGGCTAGTGGTGAGCCTGTGTTGCGATTGCTTGACAGGCTATGTGGGCAGTGCTTAAAGCACTCGGTGGGGCTAGATAGGCCGGGGCGGGCTTAGCGGTGACCTGGTGTATCATTGAGTGACAGAAAGGATTGGGAAGGGTTTACAGTATCGAGTGGGGGACTAGAGATCCTGGGAGCTGGTCTAGCGGTGACCTTTTGTGCCATTGAGTTACAGGCTTGTGGGCAGGGCTTGAAGCCTTAGGGCGGAGTTAAGGGTGATGTGGTGTGCTGTTGAGTAACAAGAATTACCAGGGGTGGGACTAGAGGACACGGAGTGGAGCTAGAGGGCCTGGGGTCGGGACTAGTGATAATATGATAAATGATTGAATGACAAGAGGAACCCTGGGGCGCTGCTAGTGGTTATGTGGTATTTGATTGATGGACAGGAGTGACCCTGTTGGGGCTCTAGAGGCTCTGGGGGCGGAGCTAACAATAGAGGAGTTTGGGATTGGGTGACTGGAAGGATTTAGAAATCTCAGGGGTGGGCCAGAGGGTCCAATGCTAGTGTAACTGAAGACTAGGCTAGAGACCCCGGGGAAGGTTCTAGCGGTGACCTCCTATGTGATTGAATAACAGGCTTATTGACAGGCTTGATGCCTTGGGGGGGCGGGGCTGATGGTGATGTAGTGTGCTGTTGAGTAACAGGAGGGGCCGGGACTAAAGGACTCTGGGCCGGAATACAGGCCCTGGCTTCAGGGCTACTGGTACCCGGGGACAGAGTTAGAGGGCCTAGGGACGGAGCTAGCATTGGAGGGGTTTGTGATTGGGTAACGGGGCAGGTTTAGAAGTCCTGTGGAGCTAGAGGCCCTGGAGTGGGCCTATAAGCCCTATGGGCAGGGCTAGCTGTGACCATGAGTGCCATTGAAGTGACCCAGGGCCTGGCGTAAAGGGTTCTTGCTGTCTGCTAGGGGATGGTGTGCGGAGCTTAGAGACAACGCTGTAAGAATGCCGTGATTGGTTTCTATACGGGGCTTGAGCATTTGGGGGCACATTGTGGGATGAGCCTGAGCAGTAAAAGAGGATTGTTGGAGGAGCTTAGAGGTTAGAAGGAGATGTGGGAGGAGCCTGGAAAAGATGGGATTGTATGGGGAACCTGGGCACTGATGGGGGAGTGTTGGAAGGGCCTGGGCCGTGATAGAGGGATTGTGAGAGGGGCCTAAGCAGACTTATGTTTCTGGCCCTGCAGCCTACCGGTCATGGCTGCCGCCACCATTGTGCATGACCCGTCGGAGGCGGTCCCACTATGCCCCGCACTAGGCCTATACCTCAAGCCCATCACACGCATGAGCATCTCGGTGGCACTGCCGCCTCTGACACCGCCCGGTAAGTCCATCTCCAACTGGGAAGTAATGGAGCGACTGCGGGCCCTGGCGCCTGCGCACGCACAGTTCTCGGTGCTGCGCATCGCCAAGAGCACGCTGGATTTCGTGCGCTTCGAGGGTGAGCTGGAGCAGCGCGCACTGGTGCGGCCTGTGCTGGCCTGCCTGGATGGGCGCACGCTCAAGCTCAGCGGCTTCCCAGACGCCCTGCGCGTACGTGCTGCGGAGCTGCGCGCCGACTTCCCGTCCCGCCATGCCTGGGACGCCTTCTTCCGGGACGCCCCCGACATGGATGAGGCGCGGCCTGGGGAGCGGCCGGACACCGTGCACCTGGAGGGGCTGCCCTGCCGCTGGTTCGCGCCCCGGGAGGCCATTTCTGGCGCGACTTCTGGTTCTGGGGGCGGGGCCTCAGAGCGGCCCAGCGAAGAGCTGCTGCGCCAGGCCTTCGGCACCTTTGGAGAGATTCGCCACGTGGACATCCCTATGCTCGACCCCTACCGGGAGGAGATGGCAGGCCGCAGCTTCCACACCTTTAGCTTCGGCGGCCATCTTAATTTCGAGGCCTACGTTCAGTACCGCGAGTATGCGGGCTTTGTGCGTGCTATGAGCGCCCTGCGTGGCATGAAGCTCATGTACAAGGGCGAGGACGGAAAGGCGGTGGCCTGCAATATCAAGGTGGGCGGAGCTGGGGACTTTGGAATGGGCTGGCAGGGCGGAGCCGGAAGTCGGCTTGGAGGGAGCGCATTAGGCCCGGAAGTCAGCCCCTGGGGTTGTGTGGGGCTAGGAGTCACCTCATGGAGATACGGGAGATGACAGGGAGTCACTTCAGGGAGATTTAGTGACATCAACCAATTCAGGGAGACAAAAATTCACCTCAGGTGGACGGTTAGACAAGTCATAGCGGGAATAAGAAGTCATCTCAGAGAGAGGGACAGGAAGTTACCTCAGGGTAACTTCAGGTGGACAGGGAGATGGGAAGGACAGTAAATCACCCCAGACGAAATAAAGTCACTTTAGAGAAACGTCATCTCAGGGAAATGGGGAGGAACTGGAGAACACCTCCCGCAGTGACCCCGCCCCAGCAGGTCTCCTTCGATTCCACGAAGCACCTGAGTGATGCATCGATCCGGAAGCGGCAGCTGGAGCGAGAGAAGCTGCGGGAGCTGGAGCAGCAGCGTGAGGAGCAGAAGCGGCGGGAGAAGGAGGCTGAGGAGCGTCAGCGCGCAGAGGAGCGGTGAGGGCGGGGCAGTAACTCAGCCAGAGACCCTCCCAACACACCTGCACACAGGAAGGAGGAGGCAGAGGAGTGGGGAGGGAGGGGTCCTAGGTGTGACACCATGTACGCCATTCCCAACACGAAGCCCAAGCACACTGGAAGAAGATGGAAGCAGAGGAGCAGTGAGGATTGGCCCAGGATGAGGAAAGCTGGTGTGGGGGTTGGTGGGGTTGATGATGTGATTTCCTGCCGTATCTCCGGGCTTGTTGGGCATTGCCGATGACATAATCACGAGACCAAGGATCCATAGGAGGGGGTGTGGCCCATGACATCATTCCCCATTCTCCCCAGGAAGCAGCGCGAGGCCGAGGAGCAGGACCGAGAGCGCCGTCGCGAGGAGAAGCTGCGGCGCCGAGAGCGACGGCGCAGCCGGAAGCGGGCAGAGAAGCTGCAGGCAGAGGAGCAGCGGCGGCTGCACTTTCGGGTTCGTGCAGAGGAGCAGAAGCTACTCTTGGCCCAGCGCAACCTGCAATCGCTGAGGCTGGTGGCAGAGCTGCTAGGCCGCGCAGAGGTGAGCTTGGTCAGAAGGTAGAAGGGGCGGGGCCTTAAGGAAAGCTATTTGCATACTCAGCACAATCTGTCTTGCTGCTGGTGGTTGAGCTGTTGGCAGCACTGAAGTGGGTGGGGCCTTTGGTAGGGCAGGGCTGGTCAAGGTGGTAGGAAGAGCAGGAGCTGCTGCATCATCTTAGTAGTTTATAGAGAGAAAATGGAGATGTGGGCAGGGCCATCACCGCATCTGTAGTTTAAAAGAAGATAGTGATTGGGCGGGGTTGGTGGTACAGGGGCAGAGCCTGTGGGGAGAGGTGGGTGGGGACTGCGTTATTAGCCATGAGGGCGGATAGGGGACGCCTTGTGATGTGTGAGGGTCCTGGTACAGCCAATGGCTCACCTCATCAGTTTAAAGGAAAATGGCGAGGTGTGCAGGGCCTGGGTCACAGTTGCGTGGGGCGTTGTACTAATGGGAAGTACCTATAGTTGAAAGCCACTGCCTTACCATGTTCGTTTTAGTGGAGGTAATTGTGAGCTGGGTGGGTTCTTTCCAGGATGCACAGAGCCTTTGGGGCTAGTGGGTGGGGCCTGTGGCTGACAGACCTAGGCTTACTTATTAATAGTTGAAAGGGAGAGGATGGTGAAGGTGGGTGGGCCATGGCCAGTGACTAACCATCTTAGTTTCCAGACAGAGAATAGTATGGTGGGCATAGCCTGCGAATGAGTGGGTTGGTCCTGTGACTGATAGATAATGACTCACCATATTAATAGTTTGGATGGTGAGGACAGTGGTGTGGGTAAGGCCTGTCCTTGCAGCCGGGAAGAGGCGGGACCTGTTTGATAAGGATGGGCTGGCCTGTGAGGGGAGCATTGTGAGCTAAGACTGACATGGAGGGATGGGAACCAGAAGATGGGATGACATGATAGGGGCATTGCTTACATTAAGTCAGGTAGGAATAACTGACCCTGTCCCCGATCATCACTTAACTACTGTTAGGTGGCTGAGCAGCGGCGGCGACAGGAGGCAGAACTGCGGAGAGTAGAGCGCGAGAAAGAACGCGCACTCGGGCTACAGCGGCGGGAACGGGAGCTACGTCAGCGTCTTGTGACGCTGCTTTTGGGGCGCCACCCTGGCACCACTCTCACTGACCCTGGCCCAGCACACACTGGCTCCGGAAGCCCGGCCCACTCTGATCCACTCCGGCCCATTCTTGATCTCCTGAGAGGTGTGT
Source organism: Rhombomys opimus (assembly GCA_010120015.1). Taxonomy (NCBI): domain Eukaryota; kingdom Metazoa; phylum Chordata; class Mammalia; order Rodentia; family Muridae; genus Rhombomys; species Rhombomys opimus. Next base: position 65,797 of record REGO01001328.1, on the reverse strand, counting down.
CTACACCCCACCCCGACCACCCGCCCGGAAATGACATCACCACATTGGCCCAACACACACAGCTGGATAACAGGAAGGACCCACAGGTCTTGGCCTGCATCCCTAACAACGCCCAAGCCAAGACCACGCCCACCGGGGATTCCCTCACGGAGTCACACAGTGAGAACAAGTGCAACCACGAACCTGAAGCCACGACCCCTCTTGCACAGGAGCAAGGGGAGAGCAATCCCCAGCCCCGTCCTGCAAAGAACCATAAGCAGCACCGAAAGCGAGCCCACCGGGAAGAAAAAGAGCACGGGAGGCGGCACCGACAGGAGGAGGAAGGCAGAGGAAGGGACCGGAAGCACAGCCGCCACTACCATCACCATGGGAACCCAGCCCGCTCCCCACAGGCTGCTCCTTCCCGGGGGTCCTGGACACGGTGATGGGTGATGGCCACGCCCATGGGAAACAAGTAAACAACACCCACATTAACCCCCCCCCATATGACCCTGTTCTGCTGACAACGCTGGCATATAGGTCCCACCCATGACTAGGGGAACAATCAGCCAGTCTGCTGCACAGAACACGCCTGCCACTCCCACCCCACACAGATATTCCTGACAGTCCCACCTGACCCAGTCCCTCTCCCTCCTTGCCCACCAAGCAGGTCCAGGACATCGAACACACAGACCAGGACTGTCTAGTCCAGCCCGGTCAACTAACATGATCCTCCAATGAGACACGCTGGCCCACCTGTCACCTCAGGTCTGACAAGGCCAAATCTGGGGGAGGGTAAGACTGACTGTTTCCGAGCAGGTGGGGATGGGGCGGACCACGCCAAATCGGAATATGGCGAAGTATGAATCCACTTTAAATAAAATTTGACTTGTGATTGTGTGAGCATTTCTATAATGGCAGCTGGAGGTGGGCAGAGCCTACTAGAGGAAGAGTAGGACTGAGTGGGGAGTACTTAGGACACAGATGAAGAGGTGAGGAGGAGCAGGACTGGGATGTGAGGAGGACTCAGTAAGACTGGGAAATGAGAACTTAGGAGGACTGAATGAGTAGAAGAACTGATGGAGTGAGAAAAAGGACTGAGGGAGCAGGAGGATAAAGTGAGGAGGTGCACTGAGAAGGAGGACTTGGTGAGGAAATCTGAAGAGGACTGAGGGAGGAAGGAGAAAGACTTAGGAAGAGGGTTAAGTGAAGGGCAGGACTGTGAGGCAGACTGAGTGAGGAGGAGGACTGAGGGAGAATGAGGACTGGGATATGAGGACTTTGGAGGACATATGAGTGAGGACGATAACTTGAGTGAGCAGGAGGACTGAATAAAGAACAAGACTGAGGGAGGAGGAGTGAAAGAAAAGGAATGTGTGGGGAGGAGGACTAAGGGAGAAGGAAAACTGAGGAGGACTGAGTAGTGAAGAAGAGGAAGCCTGAGGGAGGACTGAGTGAGGAGGAGGACTCAATGAAGAGGATTGAGGGAGGGAAAGGACTGTGTGGAGGAAGATCACTGAGGTTGGAGGAGTACTGACTGAGGAGGAATTAATGAGAAGTACTGAGTGAGGTGGACTGACTAAGAAGGTAGACTGAGGAAGTGGATTGACTGGAGGACTAAGTGAGGATGGTGACAGGGAGAAGGAGTACTGAATGAGGTAGAGTAATGATTGAGGGGAAGAAATAAGAGCTGAGAACTGTGTGAGCAGCACTGAATAAGGAGGACTTAGTGGTGAGGAGGAGGATTGTGAAGGAAGACTAAGTGAGGATGACTGTGGAGGAAGAGGTCTCAAATAGAAGGAGGATTGAGTGAGGAACAGGAGGACTAAGCGAGAAGGTGGAGGAATGAGTAAGGAGGATTGGGGGGAATAAGTGAGGAAGAGGACAGAGAGGAGGAATGAGAAGGAGGATAGAGTGAGGAAGAAGACTGAATAGGAATAATGAGGACTGAATAAGGAGGAGGACTGAGTGGAAGGAGGAGGATTAGGACTCAGTGAGGACAATTAGGTTCAGAGGAGAAATGAGTGAGAAGGAGGATTAAGGAAGGAGTAGGATTGTGTGAGGAGGAGGAGTGAGTGAAGAGTGAAAAAGGAATGAGTGAGCAGTAGGACAGAAGGAGGAGTCTGAGTGAGGAGGAGGTCTGAGTGACAGGTAAGACTGAATTAGAAGTCAGGACTGAGTGAGAAGGACTAGGATAGGTGAAGGACTGAAGAGGACTGAGTTGGGAAGAGAACAGGGAGGAGGAGGGGTATTGAGTTGGAGGACTGTGTGGAGGACTCTTAGGAGGAGGACTATGTGAGGACGTTGGACTTAGTGAGGACTAGGTAAGACTACTGAGGAGGACTGACTGAGGTTGAGGCCTGAGTGAGGAGGAGGAGATAGGAGGGTGACTGAAGAGGACAGAGAGGAGGACTGAGGGAGGTGGAATACTGAGTGAAGAGGAGAAGTGAGTGACAGGGCTTACTAAATCAGGAGGAGGGCTGAGCTAGCAGAAGGACTGAGGAGATGGATTAAATGAGGATTATGTGAGGAAGCAGAGTAAGGAGGACTGAGTGAGGAGGAAGTGGACTGAATGAGAAGATGGAGGACTGAGTATCGAGGATGACTGAGGATGAGGACTGAGTGAAGAGGACTGAATGAGGAGGATTTAGTAAGAAGAAGGAATGAGTGAGGAGTATTGAGTGAGAAGATGGACTGACTGAGAATTCGGAGTGTGGGGTACTGAGTTAGGTGGATTGAGTGGAGGAGGGGAACAGAGGGAGGAATAGCAATACTGAGTGAGGAGGAATGATTGAGGGGGAGGACTCTGTCGATAACTGTAAGCAAGATGACTGAATGAGGACGAGGACTTAGTGAACAGGAAGAGGATGAGTGAGGAGGTGGACTGAATGAGGAGTAGGAAGAATGAGTGTAACCCCGCCCCTGTGAGCCCACCCCTCCTACCTTACCCCGTTGCCCCGCACCCATACAGGCAACTTATTCTGCCCACCTCCCAGCCGCTGAACCAGGTCCTGTACCAGGTTCTGCATGACTGGCCTGTGGGGGGCTGCTGAGGCAGATCACCAAGAACGGTGGGGCAGGTGGTGCCCTGGGTCATGGAGGTCAGGGAGAGTCACGTGGGTCACAGGGTCACACGGGAGCCGTAGGTGTCACCAGGTCAAATGGAGGTTTTCGGGGGTTACGTGGAGACACGTGGACGTCATGGGGATTCCCTGGGAGTTATGGGAGATCACCGGGCTCACAATAGTCACCTGGGGACACAGGTGTCCAGCAAGTTCAAGGGGTCACACGGGGTTGAGAGTCACACGAGATGTTCACAACCAGTCACAGCATTGCTGCTGGTCGAAGCCCTGCTGTCCCGTCTGCCAATTCTGCAGGCCCCGCCCACCCATGCTGCTGTGGCTCAACATAGCTGTGTAGATGTTTGGGCACGGGGGCCGAGTACCGAGTCCTGGTGGCCAAGGTGGGGTTCAACCATTTAGGGGTGTCTTTGGCCAGGGTCACTATACCACCATGCAGCCCTGAAAGTGACCCCTCCAGACCCGGAAGCGACATTATCCATCCGCGGAAAGGAGTAGACGATCGACAGTGATAGGTGCTTCCAAGAAGTGAAGTCACAGGCGGAAACAACCCACAAAGTGACATCAACTAACCACCGGCCGTTGAGGGACTCCACCCAATCTGGAGAAATGACACCTGCTCCGAAAGTGACATCATCCATCTATGTGGAGTAGGAAGCAGTGACTTGTGGCGCCAGGTGCATTCAGGAAGTGATGTCACGTGTCTGAATTAATAAATTTTTTCTCAAGTGACGTACTCTATAATGTCATGGTGATTTGCAGAAGGACCAGAGCATCCTGAAAGAGGACAGGTGGGGCAACACCCGCTACCAAAGGACACCCTGACATTATTTCCGGGAACAGATCACTCTTTAGTGTGAACAAGTGAAAGGATGTGCATGCAGTGAGGCAGAAGTGAGGCCTCAGTGTGGGGTTGTGAGGGTGGCTGGTGGGGCGAAAGTGACGTCATTACTGACCCCCGCACGTCAGGGCCAATGAACAAACCAGAAGCGTGTTGTACCAGGTGGAAATTCATTTAATCGTGATGTCTGAAGGCAGGGCTGGCTTGATGACGTCACATCGCGGGATTCCCTCTCAGAACATGCCAGTCCAAAAAAGGCGCCGCTGCAGCCTCAGGTCAGCCTTGATGGTTGCATCACGCAGGTAGCAACTCCTAACAGCTCCAGCTCGGAGCGGCAACTGTGAGCCCTCCCCGGAAGTCCAGGTACCCTTTTCTGGGCTTTGTGGGGAGGAGTATAGGGGTAGAAAGGGCAGATCCATGAGTCAATCAAACCAAGAAGGGCGGGGCTTCAATCAACCCAAGGAAGGGGGTAGGACCTCAGGATGTCACAGGGAATGTAGCAGGATCTCAGGATTGAGTTCAAAAAACCCGGAAGTTGGGGTGGGGCCTTGAGGTGTCGGTCACACCCAGAAAGGAGGGTCCTATGGATGTCAAGAAAGGGGGTGGCACCACGAGCTGTCAGTCATTTGAGGGTTATGTAGGCGGTGCCCAGGGTTGTATGATGAGGGGCGGGGATGTGGGCAGGGCACCGGCAGGGGCAGCCATGTTGGGGACCCCTGGCACTCTAAGCACCTTTAGCAGCAGCCATCCCAGTGCCCTTCACACAACGTGCAGGCCCAAGCAGCCATGTTGGTACAGTGCCATGTCCACCACGTCTGGGTCCACCGCGTTTGAGGTCACGAGGTCGCCGAGTGACGTCAGCAGCCGCTGCAGCGGTTGGAGAACAGCACGAGAACCAGCTTGCTCTATACACAGGCCACATGGGCAGAGGAGGCAGAGCTGCGGGAGGTAATGGGATGCCCACTGCCTTGGTGATGTCACAGCCCAGCCGCACACAATCCCTGCAGATCCTGCCCCCTTCCGTTGCCTCGATCAATTCTCATCATGCTCCGCCCTTTCCCGTTCAGGCCACGACCCATAGACATGGCCTAGCCAACTCCCATTCATTCCTCCACCTTGGGGTCACATCTTTCCCTGAAAGGTCCGGCCTCTTTTCTCCACACCCTGCCCCTTTCCTTGGCCACACTCACTTATTTTCAAGGCCTGCTTTTCCTATCCAAACATCACTCTATTAACATGGCCTTGCCCACTCCCATCCTCCTTCTCTTGAGGCCCAACCCTTTCGCCTGAGGCCAAACCGACTACACTTGAGGCTCCACTCCTGCCGATGAGGCCACCTAAGGCCCCACCTTTGCCTTTGAGGCCCTGCACACTTCTAATGAAGCCACGCCCTGCCCTGAACCCCAACCCTAGCAGTTAAGACCCTGCCCACTGCATTTTTAACCCTGCCTCCATCACGGAAGACCTGACCCCACTCAACAGCCCTGCAAGTCATCCTTGTCCAGCTCTCCTATATAGTGTGTGGCTGAGGCAACAGTGATGATGAGTGTTGTCTGCCCAGGGTCCCTCGACGCGTGCAACAGGGGCAGCAGCAGGTGTGTAAGCAGTAAGTGGCCCAGGAAGTTCACACCCAGGTGCCGCTCGAACCCATCCTTGGTCTCCCCTTGTGACTCCAGCTTTACGCCAGCTGTGAAGTGGGGTCAGGGGTGGGGTCAATTCAAGAGTTAGGGGGTGTGGTGGGGATCTGGTACTTGAGGCTACGGTTTCCCAGCATACCCCAGAGGTTGTACCCTTAACTTCCTCATGCCTACCCTCTTACCATGCCCCTCATTTGCATGCACACCAAAAGCTAGGGTGAACTATGAATAAGCACAAAGTTGTGCATTCAGGGCAGTCCCAAACACTCACACCCTAGGCCCCTCCCACTTCCAGAGTCTCCTCTTAAGACCCTGCTGTTAGGATTTTGGAACAAAACCTGCTTCTGGGTTTCCTAGCAACTTATGTCATATTTGTAGCAGGCCAGGTGGCCACAAACTGTTAAAGGGACAAACTGACATGTGGTCTCTCTTGCTCTCTTGGTCTTTTTCTCTCTCGGTCTCTCGGCCTCTTGGCCTTCCTTTCTCTATCAGGAATCCCCTCCCCTTTCCCCATCATGTCCTGCTCTCCCTCTCTTCATATCCACCTAATAAACCTCTTTCATAAAAGATGTGTCGTGAGCCTCATCATTCATTAATTGGTCCCAACACCGGCCCCTCCTCCTGAGACCCCAATACCAACAACCTGCAGGGCGTCCTCCAACTCAATGATCCTCCCCCTTTGCTCCTACCCTCGGGGGTTCAATGGGGTTCCTAAGATGGAGAGATTGGAAGGAATGGGGGGGTAGGGACAAGAGACGCAGGAATGAAAGCCAAGTCTGTTTGTCTGATCAAAGCTTCCGTTTATTAGAAATTTTTACCCAACTTATATAGGGAGAAGGCAGGAAAGGGGGAAAGCTAAATTACTGCTGCAGGAAATAGGAAGAGTGCTGTCATGGGTTAACTATTGTACCTGCAAGATACCATAAGGATGTTCTCTTAAGATATCTTAGGGATGCTCTAACAAAGGATGTCCTCACAATCTTACCACCCATGATTTAGGGTCTAGATAACTCTTTCACTACATAGCTTTAGGTCTCCACTAAATGACCTTTGCTCTCTACTTGGCTTTGGCTTCAGTAACTACCTTTGCCTCCACAGATAGCTTTGGCTTCCATAGATACCTTTGTCTTCACTAGATAGCTTAGGCTTTGGCTTCTGTAGATAGCTTTGGCTCCCAGCACCCCTTTCTGAGGCACCGCCCTTCCTCCCTGCTGTGCCACTCCCTCTCCCCCCGAGGCTTATCGCACTGCACCTCACCGCCCACCCTGCCTCCTGTGCTAGCACCATCCCCTTCCAGAGGCTCCGCCCCAGACCTTATCATTGTTCTCCAGCATGTGCACTAGGAGCCCCTGGGCAGCGAAGTCCCTCTCGAACTTCCGCACGGATGCCAGGGAGGCCAGGTCTAGGAACAGAAAGTGCACTGCCAGAAATGCCTACCCTTCGTACAGTCAATCACCTTCCCTCTCCTCCTCCTGTCTTTTTTCTTCCAGCCCATCATCTCAGTCTCTGACCCAGCTACCGAGGGATCAGGCTCCTCCCCATCCTACCCTACATCCTTACTGTCACTGTTCCGTCTCCTCCCAAATGATGTGGATGACTTCCCGTGCCTTCTCTACGTTTATTTCCAGCCGTAACAAAAAAGATGGCATCAAAGGCAGGTCTCAAGGGAGTCATGTGCGCCTGTGTTTGCTCCCTGGGTAGGAGATGACCTATCCCAGAACTCTGACCCCTGACTACACCCAGAAGTCCGTCCACAGCCCCATGACCCTGGCCCCCTTCTCCAAATAGCTTGATCAAGTTCCTGAACACGCCCACAAACGTGCCCACCCATGATGACACGCATGCACAGAGCCGCCCTCTACCGCACTGTGCTCAACTCAATCCTGTCAGTTCCGCCTGTTAGGATGGCCACAGGCCTGGCTGGGGCAGGAGCACTGCGAAAGAGGACCGGAAAGGGTTGGTGCGGAGCCAAAGGTTGCCAGAAGTGGGAGGAGCAGGGCGGACAAGGAGCTTGAACAGGGCTGAAGAAAGGCGGGAACACCCAGGAAAGGGAGTGGGAGGGTTGAATGTTGGGGGCGTGGTCAGAAAGGGCGGGGCCTCCCAGCTGAAAATCTCCAAAGTGACCTCACCTAAGAGGACTGTGGAAAGCAAAGGGGCTTACAAAGAAGCTAATTAACATGCATAGTTTCGTGAAAATTCACGTGACATTGCATGACCATCCACCAGATGATCCATAATCGATATGTAAATAGACTCATGAATATTCCCCAGATGTCTCATATCAGACATAACTGTTCAAATGACATCTCATGACTACCCGCTGGATGATGGTAATGAATATTCAAATAGCTCTGTGAATATTTGCGTGTCGTCTCATGTGATGTCTCCTCATCATCCGAGTATTATCAACATAAATCGCTCCATGAATATAAACATGACTGCCTACAAGAGTATTGAAAATCAATAAGCAAATTGCTTTCTAAATGTTGACATGACTTCACAGAACAGCCATAGGAAGAGCAATAATCAATATGCAAATCTCCTAATGAATATACAACTGATGGCTCATAACCATCCACAAGAGGCTCGATAATGTGCAAGTTAACTCATAAATATTAATATAAGGCCACCTCACAAACCAGGAAACATAGGCACTCAATATGCCCACGGGGATTCAGGGTCAAGGTGGAAATCTTTCCATGATTATTCACGTGACTTCTCATAACCACCAACAGGTGAGTCGATTATTAATATGCAAATAACTACATGAATATTGTCTCTGAAGATGAGAATCAAGATTACTATGCAAACAACTCATGAATATTCACATGAGGTCTCATCACAATCCATTTGAGGATCGATAATCAATATGCAAATCGTCTCCGGAATATTCACGCAACAGTCTCCTCGCCTACCAGGAAAGATCTAGACTCAGTATGCAAATTGCCTCAAGAATATTCATCACAAGCTGCGGGAAGATCAATATGCAAATCGCTTAGAAAATATGCAAATGAAGTCTCATAACAATCCAAGTCTTATGAATATTGCTGTAACTGTAACGTCTCAAGACCACAAAGGGAGGATTGAGTCAAAATTCAAATAGACTTATGAATATTCATCACAGGCTGACTCCGGGCCATAGGGGCAAAAGGACGCCAGGGAAACAGAATCCTACACCAACTCATCGCTCTCTGGTTTTGACTGAGAACGCGGAAGTGCCCATGTTCAAGGTGTTTCCCTAATCAGAAGTCTGTGCGGGGCACTGTGTCTCCACCCCGAGGAACCCGAGGACACGCGTAGAACCCGGACAATGCCCCCAATGCCGGTAAACCGGTAACACTTCCGGCTTCCGTTTTGATTTAGATCTCGTAAGATCCCGTTTTCGGGTCTTTCTTCTCACTGGGCATCCCTGCGAGGTACGGAGTTCCTCATACAACCCCCTCCGACCCCACGAACTTCCGCGAGTAACTTTGGGAAGGCCCCAAACGCTGATGCGTACGTTAGACTTCCAGCTTCCGGTTTTTCTTAGATCCCGGAACTGCCTCTTTTAGTGAATTTCCCAGAACTGGAAATCACGGCGGGAAACGGGGCCTCCCCCAAGCGACCCACTCGGACCTCACCGACCCCGAGCGGAAAGCCGTGAGGGTCCCGAACTCTGGTGTCCGGCTTTGACTTCTAGTTAACGGTGTTGGCAGGACTGACGCCGACCGGCTTCCGTTAGCAGGGTACCCTTGGGTCCCTGCCACCCTACCACCATTCCAATTGACTCACCGGGTCGCTGGAATCCACCGAAGCAGCGGCATCACCACCACGGTAATGCTCACCGCATAGACCCCTACTGTGGCCCGAAGAGCGCGCAGCGCCATGTTTACTCGGCCCCGCCCACCCCTGCCATTACTATCATCCCACTCGGCCCTGCCCACCTCACCTGCGCTGTCTTTTCCGGTCGACCTTGCCAAGCCGGGTCCTGACTCTCAGTCGCTGTCGGGCCCCTCTCACCGCGGACGTTAAAGACTCTGCCCACTGTGGCCATGATGCCAGTACTGTCAGTCTTGCCATTAATGTCCACATGCCTGTTCCCACCCCAACTCTGAATCCCGATATCAAAGCAGTGACCCCGGACCCCACAGTTTTATGTCCCTACTCCACAGCCGTGACCTCTGACCCCTCAGCCGTGTCCCCGACTCCACATTCATGAACCCCAACCCCACAGCCGTTAACCCATCCCCACAGCCGTGACATCTGATTCCAATACTGTGACTTCTGACCCCACAGGTGTGACCCCCAACCCAAAGCGCTGACCTTGGAATTCGAGGCTTGACTCCATATTCCACAGCCATAACCCCAATCCGACAGCCGTGACCCCTGACCTCACTGCAGTGAACTACAGGCAGTGGTTCACATCGACCTCAGAGACCTAAACCCTCACACCACATCTGTGACCCAACCAGACATGCGTGACCTTTGACTTTCAGCCGTGATCCCTGATCTCTCCGCCCTCACCCCAACCACATGGCCATGACCCCTGACCCCACAACCACGACCCCTAAATCATGTCCCAATCCCACAGCCCTAACTCCTCAGCCATGACACCAACCCCACGGCTGTAATCTGGAAGCAGATGTCAAAAATACTTTATTTTTATTTCTGTGTGGTATGGGGTGAGGGGCTGATGGGAAGTGGATGGGACTGAGACCCCTACCCCGCAGGTGCTGACATCACAGGCAACGTCACAGGGACATTAGCACAGACCAGACATGTTACAAAATGGCGGTGGTGGAAACAAAAACACTGGACAGACAGACAGACTCAAGGACAGGCCACGGGGGCGGGGCTGGCTTCTGCCTACCCACTTCCGGTGTCAGGGCAAGGGATGGGGTGTTACCGGCGCGAATGTAACGTCATCATCAGCGTCAGCTTCATGGGTTGCAGCGCCCCTAGGTGAGGCATTGATGTGGGGATGGGGCAGCAGCGACGTCATCAACCGGAGAGCCCCGCCCACCCACAGAAGAGGGGCTCATGGTTTGTGAGGCAATGGTGAACACTCCATCCTTGGGCTGTCTGCAAGCTCATCATCACTCAACAACTTCATCACGCAGCGTGGGGGGCGGGGACACCAGCCTCGGGCTCCGCCCCCCACCCAGCAGACACGAAGCCCCAGAGCCTGGACCATAAGCGGAAAAGGGTAAGACAAAAAAATATTAAAATTAAAATGATTAAAATATGCCGGACACGGTGCCACACACCGGTAATCCTATTACTCTGGGAGACAGAGGCAAGCGGATCTCTTGGATTCGAGACCAGCCTGATCTACTCAGTAAGTCCAGTACAGCCAAGGCTACACAGAGAAACCCTGTCTCAAAAATAAAAACATTAAAAAAATTAAAGTGTAATAAATTTCATTAACTGATAATGAATTAAATTAACAAATACCAAATTAAGTTACAAATACAAAACATTAATTCAAACAGATTAAACTTATAAATAAAAATTAAATTTTTATATAAGGTATTAACTTGCTTCATTATTTAACTAAAATGTTATTAATAAGTAATAAATTAAAAATAAATTATTGATGCATTAATTTATACATTAATAATTTTATTAGTGAATTAATGAATTAAATAATTTGAATAAAAATTTCAAACAGCGTGACGTCACGACCTCCTAGTTCAGCCCCACCCAGTTGGCACAATCTCAACACCCACTCCGCCGCTTCCCTATTGTCGGGATCAGGAAAAACACAGATGTACCTGACTCCCTTGACCTGTGTACACCAGAAAGGACCGGTTCCCTTGACCCTCCCCATTAAACCTAAATTCTCAGCTTCGTGAATTTTCACTAAAAAGGAAGTGATCGGATCCAGAGACAGTGATAAACCGGAAGTCATAGCTCCGCGACCCTGATAAACCGGAAGCCACCTGCATCCACCCCTCACCCTCACCGACCCAGTGTCTGTCCTCACCGCAAGGTGACCCTAGGCGTTCTCCGCATCCCTCAAGGTGGTGTCGGGCATTCTACGGTGGGCGTGTCCTTGGAGGCATGACGTCACAGGCCGTGGTCGCAGTCCACGTCGCGGCAGATGTACCACAAGATGACGTAGAGGATGAGGAGGATAGCGAAGATGAAGAGCGCCACCAGCACGGCCTTAGTCACGGGCGAAACGAGCGACTGCATGGCCGCTGCGGGCCGCGGGGGGCATCACGGTAACCCGCCCCGCCCTCTCCCAGCCCGGACCTCGCTACTTCCCTGCGTGGGCCCCTCCCACCCACCAGATAAGGCTGGACGTGGCGGCAACACTGAGCGGTAGAGCAGGGACTGCGGCTAGGGAGCAAGAGGGTGGGGGCGGGTCTTCCGGTGTCAGTCACGTTCCTGTGTTTGTTCTTCCTTTGTCAGTCACGGAGCCAGGAGGTTGGGCCTATGGATGTCCGTCAAGGTTCAGGGGACGGGTCTTCCGGTATCAGTCAGCCCCTGGCTTGGGTAGAGTTCCAGGGGCGGAGTTGAGGGTCTGTGACATCATAGGGTACGGTGCTGCTCTTCTCGTCTACCCATTGTTGTCCATTGTCTTGGGGTTCGTGCTCGAATCCCCGCCCTCCTTGCCGTGATCACCACACTGCACCTCAGGGTCCTTTGCTCTCCTGTGGGCGTGGCTCCTCGTTGGCCTTCGGGTCTCCAGTTTCTGCCCGACTTTGTGGGGTGGGCGTGGCCTTTGCAATTGGCTCCGCCCACCAAAGTGCTTCTGCAACAGCCTGTGACAGTTTTGCTAGCTCACGGCTTCACCGCCCTCTGGGCGTATCCACTCTGTGAGAGGCGAGGCCTCGCTCTGCTCCAGAAGGCCACGCTCATCAGTTTGTCATGTCCACTACCTATCCCACCCACTTTCCCCTCATATTTTCTACACTAACAGGACAGAATTTATTTTTTCTTTATTTTTAGGGCTGATTAATGGGAGTGGTCTCTCTGGTGTAGATGTGGCCATTACAGTTTGGGCGTCGCCTCTCCGGGTGGACCTTGTGCCCTCCGTTACTCCAGGCCGCGACCTCTCTTCCCTCGATATAATTACTTTTAGTATTAAGGATAATATTTTTTTGCTGGTTCTCTGCAGTGAACGTGGCCTCTCTTATGGTGGGTGTGGTCCCTCCGCTGCTGGAAATTGCCTCGGGGTTCCTCTCCTGCCTTAGCCCATCCCCTCCTTTCCCACTATGTTTACCTACATTATTGATATTTTTGGCGGGTCCGCTTTGTGGCGTGTCCTTGGCTCTCCACCAACCCCTTTCCCTGGGTAGGCATTGTCTGTGTGTGACCCTCCTCTCCCGTTATTCCAGTCCCAGGACCGTCCTCTCTCGGTATATTTTCTTTCATTATTAATGATGATGTTTTTGGCGGGTTCCCCGCAGTAGGCCTGGCCTCTGCTACTCCTCAACCCTCCCTCCCCTTGTGGCCCTGTCTCTCCGGGATGGGCGTGGCCTAGTGACCCCTCAGTTACTCCAGGTCCCGTCTCCTCCTCCTTCGCTATATTTATTTCCATTTTTAATGATATTTTTGGTAGGTTCTAGCAGAGTAGGCTTTTCCTCACCTCCCCCTCAACACTCCCTACGCGGTGGGCGTGGCCTCCCTAGGTGGGCGCCGCCTCAGTGTCTGCTCAGTTACTCCAAGTCCTGTACCCTCCTCTGGGGGGAGGCATGGCCTCAGGTCCACCTTCTGCAGTGGATGTGGCCTCAGTCCCCCTACTTTCCTCCCGACCACACCCTTTCCCCTCTCCTTCCCTCCCTCCCTCCGCCCACCCAGCCATGGCGCCTGTAGCCCCACTGGTCCTGCTGCGCCTGCTCTTGTTGCTCAGAGAATCAGAAGGGGACCAGGTTGAGGCCAGAATCAGGGGGCTCATTTGGGGCGAGCACGGGGAGCCAGGTGAGATTATTATCATTATTATCTTTTAATTTGTTTCTCAATCTCAGGCATGTGTTGGGTTTGTCTGGGAGACACGTGGGCGAGGGTAGTGGTCTCGGAGTCTGGGGATGGTGGTCAGGGATCGGGTGAGACTTATTCTTCCGTGTTATTTTTTTATTTGTTTTTCTGCATCTTGGGCGTGGGAGAGGGAGGAACGGGGTCTGTGGGGATTCCCCCAAAGGGAGGGGCGTGGCCTCCTGGGTTGACGGAATTCATCACAGCTGACATCCCGCCCTTGCGCATTCTTCTACTAACCCTTGGGGTGTGGTGTGGAGTGTGAGGGGGACCAGGGAATGGTCGGGGGTCGCTGGGAGCGGTTTCAAGGCTCCCCAACCCTCCCCTACCCGCCCAGGCATCCTGAAAACGGATATTTTGGGATTCGCCCCTTTCCAGCTATTCCTTGTCCCCAATGTGTCTAGAACGATTGGAAGAGATTTGCAGCGGGAGATGGCGGCAGTTTCGGGGTCTCCCCTTGTCTACCTCCTTTCCTGCTCACGATACGGGGGCATCCCTAGTAATTGTTTTTCCGGGCGGGACGGTTTTTGGAGAGCAGCTGCTGCAGGGGCATGGCCGAGGATGGGGTTGCGGGGAAGGAGAGATCTAAGTGGGGCCTTCTGCCCTACTGGGCTGTTTCAAGCCTGCTTCCCCCACCAGGGAGGCCTGGAAACGGCATTTCCGGGATGCCCACAGACTTTTCTTTGTGGGTGCTGAGGATTCAGTCCTCCTGACTGAGCACTGGGTATTCTTTATTAATGTGGGTCTCAGCCCTCCTGTCTAGGTCCCGGGTGCTCAGGCTCCCTATGCGAGGGTACTGGGTGTTCTGAATTACCCTTTCTAGGTGCTGGGGTCCCAGATTTCCCCAGTGTGGATGCTGAAAGCTCAAGTACCTTTCTGGGTGCTGGGAGTACATCCTTATGCCATGGGTGCTGGGATCTGTATTTCTCTTTGAAGGTTCTCCTCCTAGGGTTCTGGAGGCTAAGTCCTTCTCCCTGGTGGTGCTAGGGGCTCACTTCCTCTCTGGATGCTGGGAACTCAGTATCCCTATTTTTGGGTGCTGGCAGCTCAGTCCTTTTGTCTGAGCACTGGGTGTTTTGTATTAGTTAACATAGGTGCTGGGGGGAAATACTCTCCAGTTAGGGGGGTTAGGGGTCTGTATTCCCGTTCCTGGGTGCTGGGGGCTCAGTCCACGTCTCTTGAGTGCTGGGTATTCTGGACTTATGTTTGTGGGTGCATAAGGCTCAGTCTTCATCTCCTGGTTCTGGGGACTCAGTCACCCTATGTGTGGGTGCTGGGAGCTCAGTGTTCCTCAGTATGTGTTATAGCGGCTCAGTCCTCACTGGGTGCTAAAATCTTAGTTTTCCAGTCTAGGTGCTGAGGCTGAGTCACTCTTACCTATATGTAGGTGCTGGGGGCTCAGTCCTCCCCTCTGTGGGTGCTGAGGGATTAGTTCCACTGGGTGCTAAGGGCTTCACATTCCCCTCCCTGGGTGCTGGGGACTTAGTCCTTCTTCTTGGATGCAAAGGGTCCGTATTTGTCTCCGTACTAAGAGGGACTTAGTATCTCTGGTGGGTGCTTTGATGCAATCTCCCTATCTGTCAGTGCTGGGATCTAAGTCCACGTGTCTGAGCACTGGGTATCTAGACTTGTCGCCATGAGTGCTGGGGCCTCAGTCATCCCCAATGGAGTGCCACCATCTTGTTTTCCCCTTTTCCTTTCTCCAGGTGGTGAATTCGACATGTCGGATACACTGGACGGTGAGTGAGAAGGCAGGGGGATGGCAGCAATGGGGGTTCATTTATTTCATTATTAATTACTAAATTAATTATTCATTACTTTTTGTTATTTATTATTTATTGTTATTTATTTTTTATTGTCATTTATGATTTATCTATTGTTACATTATTTTTTATTATTTTATTAATTGTTTTATTTATTTTTATTATTATTTTATTTTGGTATTTACTTTTTAAATCCCGAATTTCCAATTTTACGGAATTTTTTTTCAAATTTAATGCAGAAACTTTTCATTTTGTTTCGGGTTTTATTAAGAGAAGAAAAAACAAAAATGTCTTTAACGAAGTCACTTCCGGTTTGGGGATCACGAGCTAAAGTATCAGGGTTTATAAAAAATCAAAACCATAGGAAAAAAATGAAAAAAAAAAATTCAGGGTCGAAACTGAAAAAAAAAAACTGTCAATTTCCGGGAAAACTAAAATAAAATTTCCTGCTCAGGAATGAAAAATTAAAAAAATCTTTAATTTATTTATTTGATTTATTTATTTTAAAATTTTTCAGATAATCTTTCTTTTCCGGTTGATTCCTTTTTCTTTTCTTTTTAAATTTTTGAAATCTGCCATCTTGGTTCCCAGTGCCGAAGAAACCGACCCCAGGGACAACCAAAGTAACACCCAAGAAACCAGCAGGTGAGGGTCCAACCCCGCAGGGAGAAAACCGAGGCAGATAGTTCTGGTTTCCAGGACACCCATTTCTGGTTTGACTCTCATCCCCCATCCCACTCCCTTATTTTCCACTTCCCCAGGTGACCTGGACCTGCAGGATGCACTGAAAACAGATGGGGAGACCTTACCTACCCTGACCCCAGAACTGGTTTGACCTGGCTGGAACCTGGAAATTTTCACCACTTGGTTTGGGGTGTGGGAGGGGCTCACCGTGGGTTGGGTTATGCTAATGTATGGTAATTAATGCTAATATGTGCTGGTGCTTCAATGCAGGGCTGGCTTATTACATGCTAATTAGTCTCACCACATTGGATGGTGAGACTAATTCCTGGTGGAAGTATTAGCATAATTATTTATGCAAGTGAGCACAGAGGGCTTATGCAAATTCGGTTCAAATTAAACTGAGTTTATTCTCAAATTTCGGATGTCATCACATATATTAAAGTGCACAGTTCGGGGGCAAGGCATAAGCAGATTTGCATTTATTTAAATTACAGAGTTTTCCTGTTGGTGCGATCTCTCTTTAGAATAATCCATGCAAATTTACTCACATATAACCAAGCGACCGAGTGTCCAAACTCTGTTTATGCTAACTTATGCTTATGTGCTCTGCTGTGACCCAGGTCATTCCTGGGCCTCACATACTTCCTCCTTCCATCAAGGCTAAAGGTGGTGACATAACATGGAGGCAAGGCTTGCACAGTGAGCATGAGTAGGGGTCGATGACGTCATGGGTAACTCGGATTGGTGATTTCACAGGGCCATGGCAGCGTTTCTGATATCAACATTCTCTCCTCTCCTCTCAAGGTGGGTTTTCTGACACAGACCTGGAAGACGTAGCAGGGACTGGAGGTCGAGGTTGGCCATGCCCTGTCCGTGTTGTCATCACATTGTGACTCCGGCCCCTCAGTGTCATCTTCCCAACGTGGCCCGACTCCCTCACCCCTCCAGGGCTTCCTGTAGAAGGGAGATTACCCAGCATCCCCACACAGGCCGCGCCCACTACCCTGTCTGTCCCATGACGTCACCCGTGCCTTTGCCTTCCAGGAGCCGGAGAGGGCGGGGCCACACGCGATGACCCGGAAGCAGGTGGAGGTAATGGCCGCAATCGTGTGGAGGGTGGGGTGGAGCAGTGTCAGGTGACCTGCTGACTTTACACCAACCCCTTGCCCTCATCCCAGGCCCTGCCCAGGAGGCCCTGATCCCTGGGGTCGTGGCGGCCATCTTGGCAGCAGTTGCAGGCGCTGTGTCTAGCTTCATGGCCTATCAGCGGCGGAAAGTATGCCTCCGGGAGCACGGTAAGGGGGCGGGTCGAGCTGGGAGAGTGGCTTTCTCTGTGAGTGCTCGGGGTCAGGGTTTCCTGTGTCCTTCCTGTCCATCAGCTTTGTGGAGGGGCTTCCTGTTCCCCATTTTGGCCCATCCTCCTCACTTCCTCCTCTGCTCCCACCTCCTGCAGACTCCGCTGTGGTCTAGGCATGGAACCCCTAGAAAACCCCAGGGGCCTATGCTCCACCCAGTCCAATGACATGACTAGAACTTTTCCAATGATGTCATGAAGCCGCAACCCAGCTTCCCTCCATGGTCAGGAGGGGTGCAAGGGGCATTGGTGATGTCACAGGTGACTTCCAACCTGTGCCTCCCAGCCATCCACACCATGCTGAAGCCCAACTCTGCCCTCTGGCTTCTGAGGAAGAAAAAGAGGAGTCCTGGTGCCTTATTGGGAATGGCGGGTGGGGAGTGTGGGTGGGATAGGGAACACAGAAGTGAAATATACGCAACTGGGACTGGAATTAATGACTTGTCAATCAAATACCTAAAAACCATGAAGGTGGCCCAGCCTACATGTGGGTGGGGCAGGGCTTTCTGTATACCCACCCACCCTCCGTTCTCTCCCATCGTGATGATGTCACTTAAGTTGCAATGACATCATCTGAGGCCTCACACCACCATTGATGGCTGCCTTCCTTCTCTACTATCCCTCTCCTCACTTGGTGAGCATGGTCCTTCCCCATACCCATTCAGCTTCCTTAACCTGCCATGGCAATGAACAGCATCCCAGAATATGTCACCCGCTAGACCAGTTGGTCCCACTGGTGCCCACAGTTACTCAACTCTTCCCACAGGAGCCCTGGGCTGAGGCTGCAGCTGTGGGTGAGGTGGACCATCATGGGATGTATTTTTCTATGTAACCTGAAGATCCCAGGTCAGCAAAGTCAGGCGGCGGTGAGTGATGTCATCGTGGAGAACCCATCTTGGGAGCCATCTTCACCCGTGCCATCGTTCCAATTGTTTCCGGGTCTGATTTCCCTTGATATCCCTATCTGCCTCATGCAGGCCTCTACCCCAAGCTCCCGCTGGAGACGGAGGAAGTGGGTCTAAACGACCCGAAAGTGGGCAGGAACCAAAGGTTTGCAGGCGGGGCTGTCTGGGAAAATGGAAGTGGAGTTGCAACCCACCTCCCTGTGCTGCTTGCTGGAAACTCAGAGCCACTTCTGCCCTTCACCCAGGGCATGTCCACAGCCACGCCCACAACCCAGAGACAAGGACTTCTTCCCTGAGCTCCATTTCCTGGTCGGCATGCAAATTAATGTAAATATGTCCTGGTTGATTTGCGACTCCTCGAATCAAGATGGTTAGAGAAACTTTTGGGTTGGTCTAATTAGATTTGTGCAAGTCGGGAAAGTTTATGCAAATCACATGGACAATGTATTCAAATCCACACAGGTCAAAATTACACATACGCAAATTATTTAAAGCTGTTTTCCAGAAGCACCACAAACTGTATTTAAACTTACAATTTACATATATGCCAATTTTATTTAATTTTTTTCTGAAAATCTGCAAACTATGTTTAAATTTTCAGGTGTTTAAGTGTCTAAATGGTTTTGAAACTTTATGTTCAGAATTTAGGCGAATACAAATTATATTTAAATATTTTCAAATTGTCCAAAGTCTAAAAATGATATTTAAATAATGTTTCAATGTTTTGAAATTTAAAATCAGATATTCAAATCCTAGATACATGCAAATTACATTTAATGTTTTTTCAAATTCACCCCTACTTATATGCAAATCACATGCCCTGGGCCATGACGGTAAATAACCTTTGATCTCCCTTGTGGATGGTGAGAGGTTGTGGTTCCCATGCAATGACACCCAGCACCTGTGTGCCCAGGGGTTGTTGGCGTGGCCTCCCATTGACCACTGCTCCTGACAGGAAGTGGAGGCCACGGTGAAGAAGGAGGAATAGGAACTGCCCATGGTGATTCCTAGGGTGTGTCCCCTTGACTCTTATGAGAACACACACACACACACACACACACACACACACGTGCATGGCAAAGACGAAGGCACAGTCCTGGGAAGATGTTCCAGGGGGTAAACAGAGGCATTCCAGCCATCTTACCTACTGGGGGAGATGTATGGAGGGGTAAACTGAGGCATAGCCTCCATCTTCTTCCTCGTGTAGAGCTTGCAGGGAACCCGTGGCTGCCATCGTGTCACCTGTCATTTCCGTGACTGCTTGCGCTGTATGGTGCTGGTGTCAGCTACTTCAGGTCAGGTAATGGTGGGTGCCTGCGCTGGAGTGGGAGAGGTAAGCCCCACCCAGGCCTGCCCTCTGGCCCCTACCCATCCTACACATCTGGGAGGAGGGTCCAGGACTTCTGACACTTGCTTGAGGAGGGGCATGACTTCTGCTTCCTGTTTTCCCCTCATGGTATTTCCCGACACTCCCAGACAGGGAGACCAAACTGTAACATCACTGTGGGGTGTCCACTTGCTGTCTTCCACTGTCTCATGAGGTCATCACTGTCACCACTCCCCATCTCCACACCATCATCTGCTTCCTGTCCTGTGACTTCACATATCCTCACAGTCACTCACTTTTTCCTCACAGTCACCGGGTCAAATAAATGTTTGTCCCAGCTCTTCCTATGATGCTCTGCAGTTGCTTTATTTCAGGAACAATTTTGAGAGCATGGCCAAGTTGTTGGAAACCTACCCTGCCCAACCAATCCCATGACTCATAGGCCATGGGGTTTTTGTCATAACTCATGAGTTCAGTGTTTTCTCAAAACTGTTGTTCTTTTCCTCCCTAAAATAACAAAAACCTTTTCTTTCAAAGTTTAAAAATTCTTTCCCAAAATAATTTTTTAATTTAAAAAATATAGTTTTTTTGCAAAAAAAAATAATTGGAATTTTTCTGTTCTTTTAATTTCAATGAAAAATTCTAAAAAAAGCTTTTTTTTATGATACAAAGCTTTTCTTCTGGGTCCCTACACTTCCATTTCCCGAATACAGGTAGTGTGGTCACCTCAACCATATCTTCCCAGCATCGGCCAGCAGATGACCTGGGAAGCATCCCTATCACCTGGAATTGCCCACTGCTAAACTGGAAGTGGCCTTTCCTAAACCCAGAAGTTTCACCTCTAATGGGAAGTGGTCTGTCCTGTCCCCCAAAAAGTCCCCACCACTAGGAAGTGGCAGACCCCAAGTCCAGAAATCTCAGCCCACTATTCAGATGTGCCCACCCAGCATTCCAGCAGTCACTCCAGATCACATTCGTACCACACCCCACAGCAGGGCTGCAGCCTCAGCCACCACGTTATGCACAGTGCGGAGCTGCTGCAGGACGTCACCGTTGCCCCCCCCCCCAGTCATGAGCTTGTGCTCTCATTGCATGGCCTCTAATATGAAAGGTATGCCTATCCTGGGGTCGAGGGGTCAGGGTTCCAGGGTTCAGGTCATGAAGTGAAGCTTCCAAGTCTTGCCAGCTGTGTGGGGCAGAGACTGAAAGAATCAGACTTGCCTTATAACATATCTTTTAATTCTCTCAGTACTCTTCCAGAGAACAGGAGACTGTAATAGCCCCTCCTGACCCTGGCTGTCTGCATGGACAGAGATAAGAAGACCTCCACCCAGTTACAGAAGGGAATAGCAGCAGATCCAGATGGTCCTAATTCCCCTCCCCAAATAGCCCCTGACCTTTATAATAAAGGCACATAGCCCCATTTCTCAGAGAGACCACAGGATGAGTAAATTGCTTTTCCCACCTTTAACAATGGTCTATTCTGACCACAAAATGTACTAATCCTTTTCCCATGCTTAACAATAGCTAAATCTGCACATATCAGAAACCCCAGATGTCTAGCGCCCACAATAGATTCTATATCTGCTCCCATGTCAGACCTATAACCCCTCGTCTACCCCTTTAAAAACTGGAGGCTACCGAGAGTCAGTGCTGACTCTAGCCTGAATGTAAAGTTAGCCCCAGCATGCCGGTGTAAATAAAAACCTCTTGCTAATTGCATTGACTGTGGCCTCCCTCCGAATTTCCTTTGCAGCAAGCCTCTTTGGTAGTTAGGCTCCCTGCTGGGCTTAACAAGATCAGAGTCAGACCAGAACTGGAAGTACATCTGGAAGCATTCTTCCTGATCCCGGAAGAAACCTGTACAAAGAAGTATCCTACCCAGATCTGAAAGTAACATAAAAAAGGAAGCACATACCCAGACCCAGAACTGTCCATAAAAGTACCCTATCCAGACCTGGAAGTCACTCATACAAGGAAGTACCCTAAGCAGACCCATATGTCACCCAAACAAGTACCCTCTCTGTAACCTAGATATAACCCTTTCAAGGAAGTACGCTATTCAAACCCAGAAGTAACACATAAAATATACAGACCAGGAAGTAACCCATACAAGGAAATTTCCTATCGAGACCTGGAAGTAATCCATACAAGAAAGTGTCCTATACAAACGTGGAAGTAACCCACAAAAGGAAGTACTCAATCCAGACCTTGAAGTAACTGGTTCCTGGAAGTACTTTCCAAGCCCACACATGCAAAGACCGGAACTATTCCCTCCCTACTACCCTGTGGGTGTGGACCTTCACACTGTACAAAGTGGGCAAAGTGCAGGAAAACCTCACAGAAGTGCAGTAGGACATGATGGCCTGAGTGCAGGGTCTCCCCCATTGATCTCTCTGTGCAGTTAGGGAATAGGAAGGGATTTGAATCCCACCCTCAACCATGTTCCCAAGATAGCAGCCCTGAGAGCCTGCCCACCTGAATTCTCCATTCATCTCCCTCACTTCCTGTATGACATCATGATGGTTCCCATCACAGCCCTGCCCCATTCCCCATGATCACCATCATTTCCTGTATGACACCATAGGTGTCCTAGTCCCACACCCACCTTCCCCAATATGGCCTCACTTCCTGTGTGAAGCCCTAAATTTCTGCTCATTTGTCTCCTGGCATGACCCTTTTTACCCACTTCCTGCATGATGTCACTTCCTGTACACTATGCCCACTCACCTGTATGGCAGGCCCCACCTGCCAGGCCAACCATGGTGGCGAACACATCCATCAGGCTTGTGGGCTTGTCCACAACCTGGACCTTCAGGCAGCACACCTGGGAAGTGGAACATGCCTGGCACTTGGAGGCCACCTTCCCAGCCATCCATGCCCTTGTCACCTGTGACTAGAAGTGAGGGAGGGATGAGATAAAAAGTCAAGATAGAAGCCCTAAGTGGAGGTGTGATAGGGTTTGGGAGGTCAAGGTAGTTGTGAGAGGAAGCAACTGGAAGTTGGGAAACAGTGAGACAGGAAGTCAGGCTGGAAGCAGGAAGTAGGGACAAGGTAGGCAAGGTTGCTAGGAGGGTGAGGAGAAGTGGGTTGCCCAGATGTGGGGAGCTGGGAAGTGCATCAAAAGTCAGGCCAGAAGCAGGAAGCTCAGGTAGGAGGGTGGGAGTGAGGCCCTTTAGAGCCCCTGTTGCTCACCCCAGAATACCCTCTTGCTGCTCCATAGTAGCCCTGCCTCCAGTCAAGCGCCACTATCAGACATTAAGTACACAGGCAAGTTCTCTGTCAGCCCCAAGTGGTCCAGAGTGGACAAGAGGCAGCCTGCGCAGGAGGGAGTAAGTGGTGGGGATGGACTGATATCACTTCCACCCCATCCATCCCAAGATGTCAGCCCAAAGGACAGGAAATGGCAGAAAAAAGTGACATCCTGAGGGATGGAAGTGGCAGCAGAAGGTACAGAAAGAGACTCCAGCACCACCCACCCCACGACATCATCTAGCCCCACCCATCCCTGTGATTTTATCCACATTGCCTCCTGCCATCACTCACCAACAATCCAGTCCAGCTCTTCCACACTGTCCCTCCACTGTCCCTGTCCCTGTGTTAGCTCCACCCCTGGAAATCTGGCTTTGTCACTAGAGGGATGTGTGTGTGAGGAAGGACACACAAGGAGCAGGAAGTGCTGGTCCGAGTGGCTTTGGACGGAGGGTCTGTGATATCAACACAGGGCAGAAGCCCAGGTGTGCTCGCCTAACCTGGCGCCCAACCTGGCTGCAGGCTTTGAGTGGTTGGGAAGCTGAGCATCATTTGGTCATTCAATTCACCCATCAATGTCAAATGCTGATCCATCTAGCATTGGTCAAATGATAGATCACAATCATCAATAGATCTTGTCACTCACCAGTCGGTCCGTCATCAATTCATCAATTGATCAACTGACCCATTATCAATCCCTCAGCTGTCGATTACAATCCAGTTGATTGTAATCAACTCAGTTGATCAATCATGCGATTACCCATCCATAGATCATGTCGATCAATCATCAGTCCATCAAGCAATCATGAATCAATCAACCAATCAGCTGTTGATATCTGATTAATCAATCCTCAGTCACCAATTATAAATGAATGGATCAAGCATCAATCAATTATTGATCCATCATGTCACTCAATCATGTTGATTAATCGCCAAATCATCAATCATCACTCATTAATATGTTGATCATCAATCAATTCATCAATCAATACACTGACCCATTATTCATCCATTCACCTTTCACCTATCGTTCGCTGATCCATCTTAATCAATCACCCATCTATAAACTATTTCCATCAGTCATCAGTCAATTGAACACTGATTCATCGATCATCACTCAAGTGATCACCCAAGTCTCACTGATGCAGCAGTGGAGAAGTAGGACCTTGAGCTCTAAGTAAGCAGGGTTTTTAAAGGAAAAGTCTGTGAGCAGGGGGTTTCCATGACAGCAAGCAGGGGCATATATTTCTATGACAGCAAAAAAAGGTGGCATATGCCTTGACATTACAGGATTAGGTAAAAGGGGTAAGATGACCTTTTCTGAGGCACTTAATCACAATGAATAAAGCTTATAACCACAATGGCTATTTTTCTAAACTATATCTGAAGCGTTGGGGAGAATTTTCCCACCCAATTCTCAACTGATTCCATTGATTATTGGCAGGAAGATTGTCTCTATATTCTATGAAGCAGTTGTTCTGTATTATTTCCTGGAGGCTGTTGCTAGGAAAGTTAAATTTGTTTTCTGCCCAGTGTACATTCTGTGATATTTCCTGGTACCTGAATTCAGCTCCCAGTCAAGATGACTCTATTTCAAAATGGAGTTATACTCAGGCTAACTATACCCAGGCTAAACTAAACTCTTCAACCTATTAGCCACTGATTGTCAGTCAATAATCAGTTCCTGAATATATCAATAATCCATCGATTAATCAAAAACCCGTCCATCGATCTTCGATCTTGTCAATCATCACTTGATCAACTACCAATTCATCAATCTTCAATCAACTGATCGATCAATCATGAATCTATTAAACTGTCAGCTGTCAAAAACTAATCCATCGAACATCAATCGATCATCAATTGATAATCCCTTCATTGATCTCATTGATCACTCATCAGTTGATCGATCACCAAATCATCAATCATCAATGGATCCATAGTAGATCATCAATCACCAATCATTCAATTGGTTAATCGATCACCTATCCATCAATCATGTTCATCAATCATCAGTTGATTAATTACCGATTCATTAATCGCTCAATCAATAATCAATCAATTAACCCATCCATCGAGCAGGTCGATCAATTATCAGTTGATCGGTCACCGTTCATAGATCATCTGTGGGTCAGTTCATCGACCACCAATCCATCATTGTCCATCATTCCTCAGTCCCTTGACTAATCACCCATCAAGGGATCATGTCACTCTCCCGATCAATAGATCAACTGAGCCATTGTCCATTGATTCACCTACCAATACGTCATCTAGTGATCCCCCATCCACCCGTAGTCATTCAATCAATTACCATTCACTGCATTCATTGATCATCAGTGGATCTGTTGACTAATCATCAGTTACCCAGCAATCATGTTGATCAATCAATAGTCGATCCATCTGTCACACTCCTGTTGATCATTAATCGATCGTCTGATCAGGAGATCATTAATCAGTCTTCGATCAATTGATTGATGAGACGCATAGATCATTGTGCCATCAATTATTCGTCATTCGATCAGTAAGCTGATGAGCACATTGTCCATAGATCATCAGTCGTCAATAATCAACCGATCCATCAATCACCAGTTCATCATATCAATGTATCAGTCGCTCGATTAATCAATCATCAATCGATAACCCGACCAATTAATCGACCTCCCTTCTGGTTGGCCACCCCCTCCCATACAGCCTGATCACTCCCTGACCTCACTTTTTCTCCTCCTTAGCTGCTCCCTCCTGCCTTACCTCCGACTCTCCACACCCCCACCCCCCTAGGCTCCGCCATTTCCCTGAACATGACCACTCGGTTCCAGCACCTGTTCCTCACAGGGACAGGAACACCTCTGCCTCGCGCAGCAGCAGCAGATCCGTGATGCAGTCCAGCCTCAGGGTCTGCTGGGTAATCTCGGCTCCTCCCATTAAGAAGCAATCATCAGTTCACCTGCTTGAAGCGACAAGATGTCCTCCGCCAGGACGCACGCCAAGAGAGCCACAACCACACGCAGCCCGAAGGTGTGGGGCTGAGAGCCGACCATAATGACCGCCGCTGTGATTATGTAGGCCGCCCCTGCCCTAAGGAGTGGTGCCCACTAGGACAGGCACTCCAACACTGCGTGCTTCTCGAACGGCCACGCCAATACGTGGCGAGCGGCTTATCTCAGGGTCTGTGCTTGGGGCTCAGTTGGTGACGCCCTGATGAGGGCGGAGCTTAGTTGGGGCGGGAACTATCTCTGGGGCTGGCCTGCCTCAGACAGGGAGAGTGGCTTCCGTCGGGACTCAAAGAAGGGGGCGAGGTTGGGCGGGGGCCAGGGAGCTCACCGCAGCGAGCGGTTCCCATAGCATCCGATGTCACCAATGCCCAGGTCATCAGCCATGAGCAGCAGAAAATTGGGGCGGGGCGGCGGGGCGCGGAGACACGCGACCGGAAGACAAGCGACCAGGAGGCAAATCATGATGGCGAAGGCAATGACACATTCAGTTCCTCAGAGTGGGTCTTCTGAGGGGAGCGGTGGCCCGTCAATCTCCCGCAGGGCCGCGCCCACAAATTGCAGCCCTGTCCTAACGGAAGTCCCGCCTCCCGCCAGTCCTTTACAAGCCATCCATCAGTCCCCTGCCAGGGGGCCTAACACTGCTGCAGCGCCCGTGGTACTCTACCGGAAGAACGGCCCCGTCCATCACGAACACCACATTCCATCACATTCTCCGCAACTGGGCTCTATCGAAACCACCGCGCTGTCCGCCCCCATCCCCAGGCCCACCGGAAGTTCCGCTCCTACCCATCCCACGACTCTCCCATCCGTCACCCGCTGTCCCATCATAGTCTGTCCCCGGAAGTGCCTGGAAACGGCCGTGACCCACGCACTCCTCAACAGAAGTCCCTCACCCGCTGCCCCGTCCTCCCGAGTTCGTGTCCCTAGAAAATGTCTGAGACGGACCCCTCCACACCGGAAATCCCGCCCCTCCTCCCATCCCTACCCGGCCGGCCCTCACCCTCCTCCCCTGTGTCCTGTCCCGAGTCCCTGGAAACCACCGCTTTAGGCAGGCTCTTTCTGGTGGCGGCTGCGGCGCTAAAACCTCGGTGGGAGGGGCTGGAAACTCTGTAAAGGTCACTTGGGTCCAGCGTGCACGGAGGCTCTTTCCCCGCCCCGCGCCTTACCTCATAAACCCGAGGTGGGGTCACCGACAGCTGCCCGTAGTTGGGGGCGTGGTCTTCCAGAGTAGGCTGTGTACTGAATTATCGTTCCAATTTTAGTATATTTTAATACTGCTGAAGAGAGCACTGTGTACTGAATTAAAGGAGAGTGAATTCTACATTGTGGCGAGGTCTCGTCATGGAGGCGTGGCCTTTGTAAATTGAGAAAACCTGTTCTCAGGACCGTGGCCTTGTTCGTAGTGGTGGAGACATTGTAGCGGAGGCGTGCCCTGCTCCTAGTTGGTGGGGTTTAGTCCTAGGGGGTGTAGCCCTGTTTTGGATCCCATCACCAGAGGTTTGGCTAATCCCCAAGAGTGACTTGATTACAGGAGCCGTATTTGCAGATGATTGGGGCATGGTCTGACCCAAGGACTACCTCCCAGGGTCTCAGTCTTACCCCAGACTGACCCGGAAGTGTCCTCACCCCAAATCAGACATGGAAAGCCCCCTAAGTGCCTCAGGAAGACCCGGAAGTACACCCAGTGCCTCAGGCAGACTTGTAAGAGCTCCCTAGTACCACATGCTGACCCAGGAGTGCCCTTGCCCTCACAGCCATCCCCTGGCCTCAACCTTGCCATTTCTACCTCCAGTCCCTGGAGCCGTGACACGGACCTGGAGGTTGGCAGGTTGATGGGGCAGGGCCAGGCCTTCCGAAGGGTTCTCCCTATCCACTTCCTGTTCCTATTCCTGTTCCTCTATGCATGTTGCTTACTTTTTTTCTTCCTATTCTCTCCTTCCCTGCCTCTTCCTGTTCTGTTTTCTTTTCCTTTGTGCATTTGCTTTCCCTTCCTTACTGTTTCTTTGTCTCCCCTCTTCCTCTCTGCTTTTGCTTCCAGTTCCTCTTTCCTCAACTTCCTCGTCTTCCTCTCCTTTCCCCATACTCCCAGTTCCTCCACTTCCTCTTTCACTTCTTTCCCCTATCTCCCACTCTGCTGGCCCAGCTCTTCCCCAGGAATTGCATTACTTTCTGCTCTTCAGCAGGCCAGGCGAGAATGGGCTTGATGGCGACACCCACTGAGCCAAGACCCCGGAAGGATGTGTTCAAGGATGTATGTGAAAATGTACAAGTGTGATGACCACAAGGCTTCTCCCCACAGGGACGCCACTCATTCACTTACTGCCCAGTGATAGGGACATGGGACTCAAGGTGATGACATCACAGATGCTTGCTGCCATCAAGAGTACACAAGAGACATGGGCATATGCTCATATTGTTGGCCTTTATTGACAATTAGCATGTGTGCAAATGAGCTCTGAGTGCTTGTGAATAGGTAAATTGGGTCAGGGCTCTGTCCTGGGGCTTCCCCTCTTTGGAAGCTCAGTCCGGGTCGCTTTCTGGCACAGGGCAGGGGACATGACATCACTTCCTGTGACAAGTATGATGGCGTGTGTGAGGTAAACAATTTTATGACATCATATACTATGTCTTTGGAACTTCCTCGTTCTGTGCATCATCATTTCCTGTCCCAAGGTCTTAGTCACTAATTACCATGTCCTGCACCTTATCTCCCATTACTTTCTGGACCTGGACTAAGATTACTTCCTATATCATTTGTGAGGTAATATGATCACATAACATCACTTATTGTTCCCATGACTACCTGTTCACTACCTGTGCTTTTCCTTGTGACTTGTTCTATTCCTGAGCATCATGAAATCACTTCCTGTCTCCCTGTGATGTCACTTCCTATGCCCCTTGTGATATCACTTGATTCTCTGAGGTCAATTCCTGTTGCACTTGTGATGTGATTCAATTGGATGATGTCACTTCCTGTGTCCTGTGACTTCCTGTTTATACCCTGGTCCCACATGTCATCACTTCTTGTCTCCCAACATCCTGGTTTTCATTTTCTGTGCCTGCTGTGGAAACACATCCATGTTGCTCATGGGCTCGTCGATCACGCCCAGCCAGTGCACCAGGCCCGGCATTCATATACCACCCTCCCAATTATTGCCCTCCCCACCTAAAAAGAAGCACACTGTGCTCGCACACACATGTGATACGCGTGCTTAACACAGCAGCAGCCATGCATACATGCATGTGTGAACTGCCTACCATGCCCCTGCCATGTCCACCTCACCCTGGTAGATCCCATTGCTGTTACCATGCATCTCAATCTTGGCACTAACTCCCTCCACATGGGCCCCTTGGTCAGATGTGAAGTACACAAGAATGTCATTGGTCAGGCCCAGATTGTCTAGTGTGTCCAGGACTACGCCCGTGGGGTAGGGGAGAGGAGTGGGAAATGAGAGTTTGTCAGGTAACATTGTCATCACATGCGTGTCTGGATACGGCAGCATCCATTGCACATACGTTTTACACACACGTGGGGGAAGGCCCTAGTCTATAGCCTGTGCAAAATTGGCACTAAGCGTTGAGGAGATACTAATGAGTCCTGCCAGGCATGCTAATCACCTGTTGATATGCTATTGAGATGGTAATCACTCTTGATCTATACACCTCCCCTCATTCAAATATGATGGCATATGAAAAATAGATGCTAATCACCCTCACCCAAGTCAATGGCCCTGTGTGCTACTGTGATGGTGACATGATAATCACATGCTAATGAGATGCTGTTCACTGGCCCCATCTATCCCCATCATTTAAAAGCTATGTTAATTAGATGCTTCTGAGTCATTGGTTTCACTTACCACAATAATGATATGAGATCCAATTCTAATGATTTGCTAATCACCATCAACCTCTCCAACCCACTCACAATAATGTTAATTGCCTATAGCAAGACACTAATCAACCCCACACTTTGTACCCCATGATAGCAACATGCTAATGAGATGCTAATTTTCCATGCTCTAGTCCATCCTTTCTGCATACAATATGCTAATGACACACAAGTCACATGCTAATGACTAATGGGTGATGAAATACTAATTACCCATGCTCCACTACATCTCCTTCACTGTGTCCCCATATGTCCCTTGCTGACTCTTTCCTTGGAAGTCTGGTCCTGCAAAGTGTGCAGTGTGTACGTGCACAAGTAACAAGAAGAGCAAAAAAGGGTGTGTGTGTGTGTGTGTGTGTCTGGAGAGGAAGTAGGTGATCACAGGCAGGATTTAGCCGAGTTAATATAAAGAAAGAGGCCTAGTTACAGATTGGACATAGACATGTCAGAGACAAGAAGTGATGATGTCCCAGAGGAAGCAGTGATGTCACAGAGAAAAGTAGTCACAGCACAGAGGGTAGCCATGTCAGAGATGAGAAGTAATGATGTCACAAATAGGAAGTAACCATGTTATAGACAGAAAAGACCAATGTAAGACACAGGAAGTCATCATGTGACAGGAATTAGCTGTTTCAGAGATAGGAAGTAACGATCTCATATATGGAAAGTAGCCAGTCACAGACAAGAAGTAGTCATGTCACAGACAGGAAGTAGCCATATCAGAGAGAGATAGTAATGATGTCACAGACAGGAAGTAATGATATCAGAGACAGGAAGTAATGTAATATATAGGACTTAATGGGTCAGAGACAGAAAGAAATGATAGATAAACAGGAAGTAATGATGTCACAGAAAGGACATCCCTGACCTGTGCAGGAATCCCGTGGCCTCATCCTACAGTCTATGCCCAAGCCCAGAATAGTTGGTGGGCTGCTGGGTGATGTGGAAACCGACATGAGGAAGCAGTTGGCTGGCCGGAAGCAGAGGTGGAAGGTGAGGTGAGCCAAGGGCCAAGAAGGTGGTCCTGGGCAAATGCACAAGGCTCAGCATCCACAGCACTGCTAGTGTGAGCCCTAGCAGTGGACCATAGACGAGCATACACAGCACGGGAATGAACACAGTGTCTGTGCCCGGGAGGCAGTCCCACAGATTGGTGGTGGGAATGCCATGGAAGAAGAAGAAGTCAAAGCCGTGGTGCTGAGGGTGATGGCAGAAGTCAGAGACCATGCCTCAGCTCAGCCCCAGGTGCTACTTTCCTGTTTGCGGGAATGGCGGACAGGAGGAGAAAGATCACAGGAGGGCATGGCTGGGCTTGCCGGCCACTTCCTGTAGGCTATGCACTTGCTTCCTGTTGATAACTGACCCACCTCCTGTGTCTCAACCATTTCCTATTGGCTATTTAAGTCCTGCCCACTTCTTGTCAATAACTGACCCACTTCCTGTCCCCTGTCAGTCACCCACCCATTTCATGAGAATAATTTACGCACTTCCTGTAAGTAATTCACACACTTCCTGTTAATACCTAACCCACTTCCTGTCTTTATGTTAGTCACTGGCACTCTTCCTTTCAGCCTCATGGTCCCAGCCACTTTCTTTGGTCACTCACAGGCTTCCTGTTAAAAATGGACCTACTTGCTGTCTGCATGTCAGTCACCCACAAACTTCCTGTACTTGCTGTATCCATCATGTGAGGTCAAGGAGTCACCACAATGTCACACCCACTTCCTGTAGCCATTAAAGTAATGTCATAGCCTCTGGATAGCATCCCATAACTTTCCTATTGGTCAGTCACCTACTTCCTTTCAGATGACCAACCACTCCCTGACTAATAGATGCATTCCCTGAGGTATTGTCAGTTGCCCATCGCACTTCCTGTCAATAATTTATCCACTTCTTGTTACTTGTTCAACCACTTCCTGTCAGCCATTATGGTCCTGCCCACTTGCTGTCAATAACTAATCCACTTCCTGTCAATAATTTATCACTTCCTGTTTTTTTGTCAGTCACCCAATCACTTCTTGTCAATCATTTACCCACTTCCTATTGAAAGAATAAAACCCTAGCATAATGCAGGCAACAACAGGATATCTGGCCTTTGAGGGGAAGTCCCTGAGAAAAGCACTCTAGGCACCTGAGATAAGGGCCGGATAGGGACTCGGTTCACAATCTGCCTTCCCGCCTTCCCTGTTACTTTAACCATGGCTTTGTTCAAACCACCCAATTGAGAGACGATTGTTAAGACGGTAGAGTAGGCGCGGTATAGTAGTAAATTCCCTGAGGGGAGAGCTACCTCCCTGCGTTCTTTCCCCACCCACTAGAGATACAGTTGCTAGGAAACTGGACCCTCCCCCTAGGGAGGGACACCTGGTCATGATCAATGGTCTGGTGACCTTCCTGTAGCCAATCAATTCAAAATGTAGCATTTTGACCAATAGATGCTTGCCAGGCAGGAATTGGGCATGCTGGGAGGGACCAGAATGTATAAATCACCCAACTAACCTGGGGACGGCGTGCGAGTCTTCCGAAAGACTCTGTCGCCCGGGTACCCGTATCGAATAAAGCCTCTTGCTGTTTGCATCCGAACAACTGGTCTCGTTGATCCTTGGGAGGGGGTCTCTCTGGCGGAAGACACCCCCCGGGGTTCTTTCACTATTACTTGTTAAACCACTTTCTGTCAGCCATCATGGTCCTGCCCCCTTCCTGTCAATAACTGATTTATTTTAATCAATAATTTACCCAATTCCTGTCACCTTGTCAGTTGCCCACTCACTTCCTGTTAATAATTTACCCACTACCTGTCAACCTGTTGTTGCCCACCAACTTCCTGTTGGTCACATGCTTCCTGTTAATAAGTGACCCAGTTCCTGTCCCCATGGTGGTCACTAATCCAATCCTTTCAGCCATCATGGTTTCATCCACTTCCTATCATAACTCTCACACATCCTGTTAATAACTAACCCACTTCCGGCCCTCCATCAGTCACACACCCACTCACTTCCTGTTAATAATTTACCCACTACCTGTCAACCTGTTGTTGCCCACCAACTTCCTGTTGGTCACATGCTTCCTGTTAATAAGTGACCCAGTTCCTGTCCCCATGGTGGTCACTAATCCAATCCTTTCAGCCATCATGGTTTCATCCACTTCCTATCATAACTCTCACACATCCTGTTAATAACTAACCCACTTCCGGCCCTCCATCAGTCACACACCCACTTCCTGATGGCCATAGTGGTTATGCCCACTTCTCTGTTGTACAACCACTTGCTGCTGGCCACTCATCCTCTTCCTCTCCCTTTGAGAGTTCCACCATCTACTTTCTGTCAGTCACCCATCCACTTCCTGTCATAAGTGCATTGTTCCTCTTTCTTCCCCCCACCACTTCACCCCATGCACACTCACCCAAAAGCCCCGTGGCATAGCCCTGTTCCCTCAGCAGTCCTGCAAAGGTGACCTCATCAATGGGCAGCCCGACTGAGGAAGCAGAGAAAAGGAACGTGCCCACACGGTTGTGCAACACCATGCCTGCTGGATCAATGGAGTTTGAAGCATCACAGGGTCACGAAGGGTCATTGGGTCACAGAGTGGGTATGTGGGTCATGGGACTCCTGGGTGATATATAAGGGTTTGTGGGGAATCACAGGATCAAATGGTCATGGAATAGTAGGTGAGGGTGCAAAGATCATTGAGTTCATAGGGGTCACATGGTCACACACCCAAGTGTAGAGCATATCGCCCTGTGAAGAAGGATGCATGACTGGGTGTGCACAGGGGTGCAGCTGCCAGGTGATGCATAGCTTTGCACCTTCCTGGGCAAGACAGTCAATGTGTGGCATCCTATGGGATGAAGGGAAAGGAACTGAAAGTGAAAGAGGAAGCCATGTTGTATTGGAATTGGAAGAGGAAATGGAACCAGAAGTTGGACCAGAAATGAAATAGGAAGTGTAACCAGATGGTAAGTAGAAAGTGTGACCATCAGATGTGTACCATTAATAGTAGCAGGGAGTAGAACAAGAAGTGAAATGGAATTGAAACTGGAAGTGAAAGAAGAAGCAAACAATAAGTGGAAAGAAAGTTGAAGAGGAAATGAATCCAGACGTGGAACAGGAAGTGAAATAGCAATTGTGACTGTTCCCAGGAGGCAGAACAGGAAGTCAAATAGAAAGTATGACTGGAAGTTCTGCTACAGGTATAAGTGGAGGTGTAGGTGGAAGAGTACCCAGAACTTGGACTGGAAGTTGTTAGTATTTTGAAACACAACCTGCTCCTGGGTTACCCAGCAATTTATGATGTCATCATGTGTCCCAGCCAGACAGCCACACCTGGAAGGTGTGGCTACCTTGCTCCTTAAAGGGCCAACTATGACACGTGGTCTCTTTCTCATGCTCTCTCTCTCTCTTTTCTTCTCTCTCTCTCTCTCTCTCTCTCTCTCTCTCTCTCTCTCTCGGCACCCCATTCCCCTTTCTTTCTCTCTCTCCACCATGTCCTGTTCTCCCACTCCCTCCATACCCAGCTTCATATTTCTTTAAATAATAACTATTGGTACATTGTCTAGGATAGGGTTCCCCTAGCAAAACTAGGGCCCCTTTCAGTTTCAGATAGGACAGTTACAAACAATTTCTCCTAAAATCCTCTACTTTTCTTTCATTCAACTGCCCTCATGCCCACACATTTCCTGGACTGCTCCTGAGAGACCAAAAAGAAAAAAAAATAGCAGCTATTATTAATTAAGGCCTGAACTAGCTGGGTGGAGAAGTCCAGGAATGCCCTGAGGGGAAGAACCGCTTTACTGCATTCTTTCCCCACCCACTAGAGATACAGTTGCTAGGAAACTGGCCCACCCCCTAGGGAGGGACACCAGATCATTATTGGTTTGGGGACCTTCCTATAGCCAATCAATTCAAAATGCAGCATTTTGACCAAAAAATGCTTGCCAGGCAGGAATTGCCCCTGCCTTGGGCATGCTGGGATGGACCAGAATCTATATGTCACCCAACTAACCTGGGCTTAGCCCGCTCAGCTCCCACCACTTCTATGGTGTGGGGTTGTGGGCCCAAGCTGCAGCTTGTAATTCACAATTTTAAAAAAAACTTATGTATTTACAGCGGAGTCTAGTTAATCCTTGTCTTTTGGGGTTCGTGAACTGGGCAGAACACTCCCACTTTCCCTAGGCTGGGCCCCTGTCCTGCCCCTGGTGCCTGCCAATCTGGAACCATGGCCAGGGCTCTCTGAGAGGCACGGTGATGCAGGTCTTGTTCTGGTTGGAAACTGGAGAAGTCCAGTGCAGCCCTGGAGGGACGCAGTGAGGCTGCAGGGGTGCGTGACTCGGGGCACGAGGCAACGGGTGTGCATGGTGCTGGGTGCCCAGAGGCTGCCTGTTCCCACAACGGCTAGATGCCCCTGCCTGCTTGGTGACCAACAGCAAGGCACCACCCTGGCCAGCTCTTCCTAGTCACACAACGCAAAAATCAACTTTGGAAAACTTGGTTAAAAATTTCTAAAAAACCCAGTACAGCTGCAAAACTTTTAAATCTCCCTCCGTATTTTAAAATCTCACGAGATCTCCGGCCCCATGTTGGTCCTGGGAGGAAGTGGGCGTAACTATAGCTTAACCATAGACTTAACATGGTGTAACGCCATCTTTGGTTTGGGCAAACAGGCCCCACCTCCCATGCACCCTACCAGCAGCCATATCTCCATGCACGTCCCCCTTCCTCACCAAGCTGCATTCCACTCCTGCTGCAGAGCCTGCCG
Source organism: Rhombomys opimus (assembly GCA_010120015.1). NCBI lineage: Eukaryota > Metazoa > Chordata > Mammalia > Rodentia > Muridae > Rhombomys > Rhombomys opimus. Next base: position 30,377 of record REGO01001328.1, on the reverse strand, counting down.
CTGCCTGCTCCCTCTTGCTATGCATTTCTCCCCCCACCACCAAGCTGCTTTTGTTTCACTTCTAGCCCCATGCTGTCTTTTAGGAGGCTTTTTCTAAGCTTAAAAAAACAAAACAAAAGAAAAATCTTTCTCCCTAATTTCTGTACATTTTACTCTTTACTCTTCTATTTTAAATTCCTTATCTAATGCTTTATATAATTTATATAATTTTCTCATTGGGTTTACATTTATAAGTCTTAATCATAATTAACTGTTTATCTTATCTTTTAGACTAGGCCACAAAAACAAGCCTCATTTCAAATTGGTATGGATTTTTATAAAAATTCAAAGTTACATTTTACTATCCTGTGAGTCAACCCTGCTTCAAAATAAATTTTATATAATAATAAAAGTTCAAAGTTATAAATATCTATTCAAATTAAGTTGGTTTATGTGTTGCTCAAATATAATTTTAAAATTGCTTTATACTCTTCTACTCAGGGGTTCACTTTTACCTACAAGTTGTTTACCAATATTCTAAATTAGATCTATTAATTTTAGAGTTATTTATTTATATTAAAACTGGGTCAATTTACTTTATCTCTGCTATCAAAAGGTTAATATAAGCTTGGTCTTGTTCTCTTCAAATGATGTTATTAATCTGTAGTATAGCCTTAGACATAAGCTATAAACTTTTATATATTAAATCATGCAAAAACTCTTGTGCTCTCACTTTAACAAATTATATTTATGACTTTTAGGGTTCTAACTTAGCAAAGACAAAACCCAAAGTCCTGATATTTAATGGTGAACAAATGCAATTTAATAGTCATTTCATAAGATACATATTTATAGTCCTACTGCAATTTTTAATAAACAGCTGAGGATGGTCCTTGAGTCACCATATAGGAGTTGTTAAAAATAGTAAGAGGCACCAAATATATCTGGGCACAGGGTCTTTTCTGAAACTGACATTCAACCAAGGACCATGTATGGATATAACCTAGAACCTCCGCTCAGATGTAGCCTGTGGTAGCTCAGTAACCAATTGGTTTCCCAAAGTGAGGGGAACAAGGACTATTTCTAACAGGAACTCAATGAAGATACCTGATAAAACAGGATCAGATGAATGGGGGGAGGTCCCCCCCTATCAGTGGACTTGGAAAGGGGCACACTGGTGATGAGGGAGGGAGGGAGGGACTGGGAGGGAACGAGGGTTTGGGGCATGGCTGGGATACAGAATTAATAAAATGTAACTGATAAAAATAAAAAAAAAGACTGAAAAAAAAAATAGTAAGAGGCATCTCGCCTGGCTCTAAACCTTAGCTGCTGCATTCCAAGACTGCTGGTGTTCCCACAAAAAAAGGCAAGAGGTTTGCATAGCCAAAAGTTCCTTCTGCCAGGTGACGATTTCAAATGCAGCCAAGTGGATGCTGGTCCAGCTGCAGATGCAGCATGCCAAACCTGCTTGCAGGCAAACTGGCCTCTGGAAGTCAAAATGCTCCCAAGCAGGCTTGTCCTCTGTGCCCAGCCGTGGAGGTTCAACCAGCACAAGAGCCACAGACACTTCCAGCCTTGTAGCTGGTTGTCCTGGCAGAGGACGAATGGCTCCTTTACTCAGCAACCTCCACAGCTCTTGCCCAGTCCTGAGCAATATCACAGGTCCCATGGACATATTGCCCATTTGTGTGTTGGGAGACTTCAGGTGCCTTCCCAGTTCTCTTCATATGCAGGAGACCAGGCCTTAAGCCTAAGTCCTAGAGCTGATATTTTCAGGCCTAGACACAGTACAGACTCAAGAAACAGGCCTAAATGAAACCTTTTACCATCCCTTTTAGTCAGAGGACAATAAATGGTCATAGCAGTTTTAATTATGTCTCATGGTAAATTACTAAATATAAAGGTCCATCTCAAAAAACATATTTGAGAGATGTCTTAACGTTGGTAAACGTAAGTTATACATGTATGAGAGTCAAAAAATGTGTTATAAGGTTGGTAATGCAACTTATAAATGTTTGAGGGTCTAAAAAATGTTTTAAGGTTGGTAAATACAAATTATATTTACAAGGTTGAAGGTGATTTAAGGTATCTTAAATAGGTAAAAAGGCTTAATATTTCCTCCTATTGCTATGCTACTGTTGTATTGACTATCCAGAGTTCTAACCTTTATAAATAGGGCTCTAATTTATTAATCTGGCTCTGATACAAAAACATTCCACTATACCACATACTATTATGGTTCTAAGCTCAAGACTGTAGGCCTCCATAATATGTATGCTTATACTAAAAGTTAAGATCAAGTGAGTTTCTCTTTTACTTCATAAAAGGCTTTTGCCTTTTCAGAGCTCACCTTAAAAAATACTTATGCTATTAACACAAATATGTATGTCTACCACTTTTTTTACAATGTACATTTCAATGCAGAGTACACCTGTGATACTAACATATCTAAAGTTTTATCTCCTTCTTAAAACTTAAAAGTAATTCTTGTAAGCTGCAGAAAGTCCACCTAAATCCACCTCTCAGGTCAATTGGACTCTAGATAAGTACTGCACTTATTGCCTATCTCAAAAGGTGGGACTCCTCCTCTTTCTCTGGTTTTGGGACTTCCTTTCCTGGCTACCAGACTGCTATTTACTGCATGCATCACTAGCTGGATTGGTGAGTTCTCTTTATTGACCAGCCACTAGATTGGTGAGTTCACTCCATTTTCTCAGCATAAATGCCTCTCTTTGTAGGGCAAGTTTGACCACACAGCTCCAGCAACTTCGTACTATCTTTTGAGATGGAAGGAACCCCACCCCCCAGCTGTAGCTGTAACTGTCTAGGTTTGACCCTCTATGCTGACCTTTATTTTAGAGACCCACTCTCCCTTGGGCAGTATGTCCCCACTCACACACCGTTCCTTCTCCCCCCTCTCGCTCGCTCGCTCACTCACAGGAAGGCCTAGTGCTAAGTGAACCATGGTGCCCTGGCTATGCCCCACTGGGCACCTGTGCCCTGGTGTCTGGCCAAAAGCCGATGAGCTATTGAAGAGCTTAAGATAGCCTGAATATAACTCCATTTTGAAATAAAGATCTTGACTGGGAACTGAATTCAGGCACCAGGAAATATCACAGAGTGTACACCTGGCAGAAAACAAAGTTAACTCTCCTAGCAACAGCCTTCAGGAAATATAACAGAATAAATGCTTCATAGAAAATAGAGACAAACTCCCTGGCAATAATCAATGGAAATTGGTTGAGAATCGGGTGGGAAAATTCTCCCCAATGTTTCAGATATGGTTTAGAAAAATAGCCATTGTGATTATATGCCTTAGCCATTGTGATTATGTGCCTTAGAAAAGGTCACCCCGCCCTGCTAAACTTCACCCAATTCTGTAACGCCAAGGCTTGTGCCCCCTGCTTGCTACCATGGAAACCCCCTGCTCACAGACTTTCCCTTTAAAAATCCTGTTCACTCAGAGCTCGGGGTCCCACTTCTCTACTGCTGCGCCAGTGAGACTTGGGTCCCGAGTTCGATCGCTCTCGTAATAAAGCTCTCTTGCAATTGCATCGAGTCATCTCCTGGTGGTCTCTGAGGTCCCGTGAACCTGGCATAACACTATTAGACCAGGCAGAACCCCTCTTGCTCATAGTCACACTGTGCCATTGGGATGCTTCTGGAAGGTCGCCGACTTCTGCCCCCAATGGGAGACATCCAGAAGCCCATCCCTCCAGATAGGATGTCCTCTGGAGAATTTCAGGTTTCTACACCTAGTGCCAGCTGGCACCAGGGACTCTAAATGTATACACTTCTGTAACCAAACCTCATCTCAATGACAGATCCAAAACAAAGCCTTCTTTAAATATTGCCAGTGATTGGGTAAATAAAGGTCCCCCCAGGTAGACAGAGGTTCCCATGTACAAGCCTCATCAATCCAAACCTTTCGATGTATATCTAAAGGATTATCTCCATACTCAACTTTATCTTTTGCCTATATGTGTGTTTCAGTGTCCTGCCAGACACAGATGTTTCCTATATCCACAACAGTGCCAAAGCAGCTACAGGTGTTCAACTCTGACCTCATGGACTTCCAACAAGCTGGACCTGCCCTGCACCTTCCCTCCCAGCCATAGATGTTCTCACAGACCCTGGAAAGCATCAAAACAGCCTATTCTTCCTGGACTTGGCCAACATTTCAGCCTTTTGACCTCCCTACATCGCCCCCAGGGTCAGCAGGAAGTTGCCAGAAGAGAATCTATGCCCATTTTTCATTTGTTGTTAACAAAAGGCTGAAATGGTGTGCTTCAGGACCAGGACAAGCAGCTCCAGGTTCTCCCAGCATTCCCCAGTCCCTACCTGCTGCCTTGCATGGCTGGCAACTCTCTCTATTGACAACCCTGTACCCTAAATTTTCCAGGGCAGAGGCTTCCCTTACTCTTGACCTTGCAATCTGACCATTTTGTTGCTATAATTCTTCTCTCGCTCAACCCCTTGCATGACAACCAAGAGCTGCTTCCAATGAGCCTAAATTTATACACTTTAACTTACCTTATAAAAAGCAGCCCAAGCTCCCCATTTTTAATTATAGAAAAATGGAGGAATGTTAGCATTTTGGAACACAACTTGCTTCTGGGTTACCCAGCAACTTATGATGTCATCATGTGTTACCGGCAAGGTGGCCACACCTGAAAGGTGTGGTTACATTGCCCCTTAAAGGGCCAACCACGACACGTGGTCTCTCTCTCTTACTTTTATGCTCTCTTTCCTTCTCTCTCTCTCGGGGCACCCCACTTCCCTTTCTTTCTCTCTCCCCACCATGTCCTGTTCTCCCACTCCTTCCATACCCACTTAATAAACCTCTGGCATAGAAGATCAGTTGACCCCAGCCTCATATTTCTTTAAATAATAACTAAGAGAAGTTAAATAGGAAATGTAACCAGAAGTGGGACATTAGAGTTTTAGACAGAAGTGGAAACAGAAGTATAGCAGGAAGTGGAGTAGGAAGCAAAATAGGAAGTGATGCTAGAAATATAGCTGGAAGCATAACTTGAAATGGAATAGGAAGTGCAACTTCAGGTGTAACTAGAGGTGTAGCCTTTAGTGTAGCTGGAAGTGGGACCAGAAGTGAAAGAGGAAGTGCAACCTGAAGTGTAAAAAGATGTACAACTGGAGGTCTAACCAGAGGTGTACCTGGAAATGAAACTGGAAGTGTAACTGGAAGTGAAATAGGATGTGTAACCAGAAATGTAACTGGAGGCTAACCAGGAAGTGGATCAGAAAGGAAACTGTAAGTGTATTCTTAAGTGGGGCAGGAAGTGGAACCTGAAGTAAAATACTAATTTTTACTGGATGTGGTGCCAGTAGGGTGCAACTAGAGTTATAGCTGGAAGTGGAACAGGAAGTGAAATAGGAAGTTTAACTAGAAGTGTCATTGGAAGTGTAGCTGTAAGTCCAACCATATGTGGAACCAGAAGGGAAAGAGGAAGTGAAACCAGAAGTGAAGAGTGGAACAGGAAGCTGAGCCAAAAACTTTTTCTGCCTGCCCCCACCCAATTTTGCAAGCTCACCTGAGCATCATGTTTCCATAGCACCCAGGATCCCTGATGTCAAGGTCATCTTCCATGATCAGCACAATGTTGGGACTTAAGTGTATGGTAGGGGCTGGGGCAGCCATGAGCAAGAGGGGTAGGAGGGTGGGGAGCATGGCAGTTTCTCCTGTTGAGGGTTACATGGGGTTACAGGAGACTTACGAATGGTCACAGGGGTCATACACATGAAGTTACACTTTGAAATGAACACAGGAATCTTCAGTTACATGTTCCTCCTCATTTGGATGTGCATGACACATCCAGGGAATGTTAACTAAGTAAACATGTGCGTGTATAAAGAAATCTGTATGAATCTCCAAAATTCACACATTCCTATGACATGCAAACCTGTGCATGTGTTTGTTTATGTGTGTGTACAGATATGTACTAGTTACACACATGTATGTGTTCCCATGTAAGTACATGGAACACGTGTGTGTATAGGTCTGTGTATATGTGTACACACTACACATGTGCATGTAAACACATGTGTTGTTACTGTGCCAAGTATATGTTGATTTATGTACGGTACATGACACATAATGTGTGTGTTACACAGACAACAGCATGGCTTTACACAATTATCCACTCATATAAAACATTCTTCACATAGACAGACGGACACACCACATAAACATACATCCGAGTCTGTAAAATGTGCACGTGGACATCAAAAGCATCTCACACTGTGGGACCAGAAGTGCAAGCGACCGAGCCCACACGTGGCCAGAAGTGACACCCACAGCACCTCGTGTTCCCGAAGTCCCATTTACCCCAGTGCACACTCATAGGCAGCTGTGACCCCTAGTGACCTCACTGTGGCCCCTGTCATCCCCTTGTACACTCACTGGTAGCCATGACCCCACTGTGACCCAGGGCACCAACTGAGGTCCATAGTGGCCTCCGTTCGAGTTATATAAGTCCCAGCACACATGTTGTAGGTGTCGCCGGGGTCACAGGTTCAGTGACAGGGACAGGTGTGAGTCAGGGCACCTGGACTGGGTGTGTCAGGGATGTATGTGCATGGGGGTGTACATTAGTGTATGGATTGTTTACCATTCTGGGGGAAGGATAGGAAAAGGGTGACACGGGGGTTCACGGGATTGACCTGGGAGTAACAGAAGGGTCACAGGGGATCACTTGGGGAAGGTCAGAGCTTCTTGTACACCATAATGGTACAGGTTAAGGTATAGTATGTGTGCTGTGGTGTGAGGTAGGAGCATGGAAGTGGTGACATGGCGTCATGGGGGTCACATCAGGATCAGGCCCAGGACTTCCGTTGTGTGTGAACTAATGTGTTAATTAACTAATTAGTTAATGTATGGATTGCTAATGTATGGATTGTTTTCTTTAGTGGTGGAGAGTAAGTCACAGTGTCGAGGAAGAGGGCATCATGGGCTGACACCGGGGTGTAAAACGGGGTCACTGAGGTCACGGGGAGTGAGTGAGGGTGTAAGTCGTGGATAGGGCCTAGGCGGAGGCCATGACGCAGGTGCAGAAGTTATATTGTTTACATCATGGCCCTCGTGAGTGTGTGTTTGTGCTGAAAGAATCAGACTAACTTTGTAACCTATGTTTCTTTTAACTGCCTTATAACCTACAGTTTTAGGCCTATGTTAATTAAAACCTTTTAGTGCTTCTCCAGAGAGCCGAGGAATGACCCCAATCCTTCTCCTGCATAGCTCCTGACCTTTGATCCAAAGCCTGTAACCCCCATTCCTCAGAATAGACACGGGATAAAATAGTTACTCTCCCATCTTTAACTGTGGCTATATCTCATGTGGCAAGAAATTGCAAACTGACTTGATGATCAGATATTTACAGCAGGACTGACTGGACCTAAGGGTGCCCAGAACCAACCAATTATTTTAAACGTTAAACACCTCCTCCAATCCTAAATTGCCAAGATAGCAACCCCAGGAGATTCCCTCCTTCTGCCTTTTAAAAACCTAAGGTCTTTGTCTCCCGGTGCCACTCCTAGCTGACCAGCAGGGGTGACCCCATTGCGAAATGGTCAAGAGTAACCTCTTGCATTTTTTTGCATCGATGGATGATTAGTTTCCTGAGTTCTCTTCATACCTTCTTATATTTAGGCTCTTGCTGGGCCTAACAGTGCGTGTGGGGTGGGGATTCCACCCTCCTTCCCCGCAGGGTAAATGTGTCAGGAGGTTGGCACGCGTGACATCCACAGCGCGTGACACCACACTCCAACCCGGAGATGAGAGGACTGGTACCTCCCAGGAGACTGACTGGAAAGAGCAGGAAGACAGCGCAGGCAGTGTAAAAGGGGCGGAGCTACGTAGTGACGGACATTCCCACCCAGAAGTTCCCCCTGAGGGGTTCTCAGAGGGCGGAAGGGGCACGACGGTCACCACAGGTGACACCGTGTTTGGCAGCCCATAGTGCCTGTTTACGGAAGTTTCGCCCACAAATCAGAAGTGACTTTTGTCGGGTTCCCAGGATAGATCGGTCATGGTCGTCAGTTCAGGATTCACACAGACGACTCTGATTGACAAGCACCTCCAACCCATACACCGGAAGTGCCCGTCTTCGTTTGCGGTTTTCGTCGGGGAAGAGTTTCCGCAGGGAGGGGAGTGGAAGTGAGGAATTGCTGACGTCATCAAAGCACAGGTGTGCCCTCTCCCCCACCCATTGAGCCTGCAGGAGGATGGGGGCCCCGGGGTTGAGCACCGAAATTATGCAAGGCTGTCTCTTGTGTGTGTAAGTGGTCGTGTCCCCCTCATTCTCCACTTCCAACTCCCCTCCAGCTCAAGAATCGTCTCCGCGCTGACTTCACCGCCCCTCCCTCCAGCACACCCTCCACATTCGTGCCTCAGTTTACCCGGCGCTGCTGCCACTCCAGCTTCTTGTACACTCGCACATTTGCTCATGCTTGGCCGCTTGTGTGTCCTTGCCGGGTGGAGGGTGAGTGTGTGATGGGAGGAAGGGGCGAACCAGCTTGGAGCAAGACTTTGAGGATTGTGCAACAAGGATCCCGTGGAGGACTGGGCACGGAGGGATGGGGGAGTTGGTGTCACATGAGGTGTGTACACAGGGACAGCGCCGGGCGGACTTTGGCCCCTGCAGCCGAGTGCCCGTTTGCGTGTGTGTGCTTATGCATGAGCGGATCTGTGTCTGTATCTGAGTGTGCACGAGTGGGTATGGATGAGTGTGGACCAAGTAACAGTTTGGGGTCCAGACGCACACATCCATGCGCTTGTGCAGGGGACTAAGGGATGTACAGAGGTGGAGCTGTGCACTTATATGTGTATGTACACATGGGTCTATATAAGTGTGCACGTGTGCACATATGTATGGCACATCCTGTACTTGTATGCTTGTGTGTGTAAATGTGTAACATACTCATTTCCCGAGAAGCTGAATGTAGAACCAACGGGGTCCCTGTGTGAGTGTCTGAAGGCGCCATAAACACCCATTTGCAAGTGTATTAAGGTGTCAATGCACGGCTGTGTAGTTACAGTACAGATCGGTGTACAGACACTAACAGGGAAGACACAGTTAAATAAATACATTTGCATACACGAATAAATTAACGTGACCACACTCCCTCGGGAATATTTCACACGTTCACACATGCTTGAGGACACAGGATGAGCACATGCATGAATGCGCACACATGTGAATACATTCCAGGGAAGAAACTCCATGTGCAAATGCAGTCGTTTATGTTAATATGGCGTACTGTGAGCTGAACACTGAAGCAGATATTTAAAAATCTTTGCATACGTGATTATATAACCATGATGGTGTGAACGTTGGAAAACATATCAATGTGCACAAGGGGTAACGTGAACACTCTTAACATTTAAATCCACGAATACAGCTATATGCAGATACATGAACACAGTAACATGTAAATGCAGAAATACATCAACATGTAAACATACAAACCATTAATATGTAAATACCAGAAAGCATTAACACGCAAATATGTAAATATGAATATTGAAATATGCAACAATCAATATGTAAATATACAAACACATTAATATGCAAATATTGATATATCCTAGGGTATGAATATCATGTAGATGTACAAATATATTATTTGACTATGCGAGTATAGTTATGTGCTGCTTTGTAAAATGCAATTACACTAATTTGTAAATATTTGAATAAATTAATATGCAAACATGCCATATATTAATGTTAAATTATGGTAACGACATGTTAATATGCGAATGTTAATGTGTGAATGCTCGAATATATTAATATGTAATTACATTGACAGATTAGCATTTGAAAATTTAAAGCACGAGTACAGCTGTTAAAATACATTAAAAACACGTTTGCATGAATATATTAAGGCTCCATGAATATTCACTCGAAAACATTTAAAACGTCAACGTTTAAAATGAGTATAAACGCATCGGAGAGCATCGGTAAGATGATTATGCAAATATATGTTAATAATGCATGGAAAACTGAGTCGAGGCGGCGTCACGAAGGGGTAACCCAGACGTGGAAGCGGTTTCTAGGGGCCTAGTCCCCGCGTCGTCATGTGATCAATGTTTCCCCTACTGGGTTTTTGGCCACGGATCCCACTGGTGTCGGTTAACTGTAGTCCCAGCGTGCCTCGCGCCATACAGAACTACAAACATGGCCGCAGTGCATATACCTATGAATAATCTCCCAGTCCTCCCTCCAGCTGATAACGTGAAGTGTGAACTACGACTCCCAGAATCCATTGGAGGACACCACCTTTGTTGCTTCCGGTCCGTGCCTCACTACTTCCGAGGGCCACCGAAATGCGAGATAGATCCAGTTTATCATGTACAATCGCGGGAGCCCACGGGACATCACCTGACCCCAAGTTAAGCCACCCACTCGGTTTCCACTGCTGAGTTCACCGGGGTCGGAGAAGTACAATTCCAGTGTGTCCTGAGCCGCACAGAGGACTACAAACATGGCCGTCGAGCACGGGCCTCTGGGATATTTTGTAGTCCCCATTTCCTTCCCCTTCCACGCCATAAACCGCGGAGCCACCGAAGACTACAATTCTCGGAATACCCTGCACTGTTGCGCTTCATCACTGTATCAGATCTGTCCTGCGCAGCTTTCCAGGAGAACCGGAGGTCGCCCTAATCCCGTTGAACCCTTCACGTGGCCGGAGACATCATCGGCCCCCGATGTCACCGGAGTCACTGAGGGGTGATTCCGGAGCTGACATCCCAACCCCAGACCTCCGCCTGGTTCAGCCCTGGTGAGACCCAGATGCTGCGTTCCCGCATCACTCGGAAGCTCCTTATCACCGTGAATGCGTAGTTAGGGGGACATTTCTCACGCCGCACGTCAGCGAGGTCCCTTGGTAAGAGGACGTTTTTCTGACTCCGTAACTGGTGAGGAGTGTTATGGTGAACTTTTTCCAAGCCGTGCCTCGCCGAGGGTCGTGGTAATCGAGGAGGCGTGGCTAGGGACCGTTTTCCGCTAGTCACTGAGGTCTGATGGTTAAGGAGATGTTTCTTGCTTCTCGTCACCAACGGGGCGTGGTTTGGGACGTTTTTCATTCTGTGTCACCGAGGAGGCGGGAGGCGTGGTTGAGGACGTTTCTCTCGCTCCAGGTCTCCTAGGAGGCGTGGTTAGGTTGTGGTCTCTCCCTCAGCTGGTCACCGAAGGCTGTGGTTAGGGGTGTGGTCATTCTGCCACTCACACCCGCAGCCCTGCCCCCGTTCCGCCTCTCCCCGCCCCCCACCCCGTCTTAGCCGCAGTCGCAGCCGCTTCACCCCTTGGAGGCAGCGGACCGCGGTGGGAACTGGCGACACAGGCACGCTGACACACTCACCGTGGGGTTTGCCCACCTTTCCTCTCCCACGGCAGTGGCTGCCTTTGCCTTCCCTCGCCCTGCGTCCTCCATTTGCACGTTTTTGTTTTTGTTATTTTCTCACGTCTCCTGCCGTCACCGCCGCAGTCCTCCCTGCTGCCCTCGGTGAGTGTGTCAGTACCGCGTGGGGTGAGGGAAAGAGGGATGGAGTGTGCACGGTCTCGGGCGAGGTGTGTGGGGTGGTGGTGATGGAGACAGGATTTCATTTCATTTCCTTTCATTTTTCCACTGCATTTTTTTTCCACTGCATTTTTTTTTTTCCTTTTTACCGGTTTCCACACGGCTATTATGGGCTGGATATGCGCGCGCAGGGTAGTCCAGGGGGCAGGAGAGGCAGGGGGCTGGAGGTAACAGGAGTTCCTGTTGTGTGCGTGTTATGTGTGTTAACTGGAAGGATTCGGGTCACGTCCCTGTGTCCTCTTGAATGTGTGTGTGTACAGATCCACACGAGTTATGTGCACTCATGGACGTGTGCACGTGTGTGTCTCTGCTTGTGTGTGTGTGAGAGCATGTGTTAATGGGCCCTGTAGGGCTAGCATGGGCTGTGGTGTGTCCTGTCTCCCTGAAATGGGTGTGAGAGGGCCCCCTGGGCGTCACTTACAGCTGACAGGACACGTGGAATACATAGATGTGTGTGTGTAGCACGGAGAGGCACACATGTGAGTGTGCTCACCATACTCAGTGGCATGTGAATGCCATAGCCTGCTCATCACGCTCACATACGCTAGAGGACACTATACACTCTACTGACAGATGCCCCAAGTACACTTTACACACTTTTCAAGGTGTGGATAGTGACTTCTGTATTGTGTATCACTCGCAGTGTGTTACATGCGTGCACATTCGATAGGTGACGTCCAAGGTGCAGTAGACAGTGTCTGCACACGCACGCCACACGGGTTTGTGTGATTGGTTGTGACAGTTGATTTCCAGGTCCCTTGTTCACTTTACACGGCTTCATCAGGGTTGCACGATTTGTTTGACAGTGAATGGTGAGTGTATTTCAAATGCCTGTGAAAGTATGTGTGTAAAGATGTGTGCATTTGAGTGTGAATAAATGTGTAAGTATACCTCTATGAAAATACCTCTGTGTAAATACATGTGTGTGGATAAATATGTGCCTCTGTGACGCCAGCCTATAAGTATAAATAGCTACAGCCCAGACAAACGTGTAACACACACGTGCTTCACACTCACATTCCACCCACATGTACACACACACTTATAGACGTGGTTGTGATCCTCTGAGTTGTTTCAGCATATGAGCACACATGGTTACACTGCCCATGCATGTCACAGGGTGTATAATAGCAGAAAGGTTCACACATAGCTTCATCCTGCCCCTGATCCATGGCTGTGCCTTTGCACACTCTGATATCGGTTCCCTGGGCGTTGCCGGCAACTTTATCCCAGGTGGCTGTGTACAAATATGTGTGTGACATGGAAGTCAGAAAATGAGAAGGGGAAAGGCTAAGACTGTGTCATGACCTTCCTCGATGCCATGCATGCACACTGTCACTGTGTTCCTTCCCAGGCCCCTTCAATGGCTACCGCTGCCGACCCTGTCTCGCATGCACAGGCATCCAGGACCCCAAGAAGGACATCGAGCCCCTATGCAGTGGACACAAATGACGGTGTGTGAGGAGAGGTGAGCAGAGCTGAGGGTGGAGCCCAGTGGTGGAGAGTGCACATGTACACTCATGGGTATACGTGTACATGTGTGTCTAGAAGTGCAGGACGTGTCACAATTGCAGAAGAAGCCTGTACATGGGTGAGTGTATGTAATGATGTGTGTGCACACATTACATGTATATGTCCACGAGTTGGGTCTGGAAGAGTCCTGCACTCTCACACAATCCCCACACACCAGTCTCATGGATTGGATGTGTGTGTGCAATTTCAGAGATGTACGTTTGTGTTTACACATATGTGTACGTGTGTCTCCACCGTCAGGGCACGTTACCATGACCCACGCGTGACATCACACGATGGATAGTGGCTGCCATGACTGATACGCACGAGGCCTTGAGACCCTCCCTCCCGTGACACGCCCCAAACACGCTACGGAGGTCACACCGTCCCTGTGTATGTGTGTGTGTGTGTGTCACCTCCACTGGCCTTGCCATCCCGGATGCCCTGGTGAACCATGCCTTTGCCCTGGGGACTGTCATGGCTGACACGGCGAGCACCATCAGATGTGACAGTGAGCCTGATGACTAGTGTGATACCAGCTTTTGAACACAAGGCATTAAGAGTGATGAAAACCGTGACACCGATTGTGACATCAAGCATGGTGAAAAGTGTGGTGGCAAGCATGACATCGGGCGCGCTGCTGGCGTGCCTAGCGGTGGCCTCCCTAGCCGCGTGTGTGTCGTGCTCTTCGCTGCCGCCCGAGGACTCTGGGGAGGGGGCGGGGCCCGTGGTGGTGAGCACGCGATACGGGCGGCTACGGGGCATGCGCGTGCCCTTGCCGGGCGGCTCTCTGGGCCCCGTGGCACGCTTCCTCGGCGTGCCCTACGCCGCCCCGCCCACCGGCCCTCGCCGCTTCCAGCCGCCTGAGCCTCCCGCCCCGTGGCCCGGCGTGCGAGGGGCCTCGCAGTTCGCCCCCGTGTGCCCGCAGGACGCCGACTCGCGCCCCGATCCCGCCGCCATGCTGCCCGCCTGGCTCGCCGCGGACCCCGACGCCGTGGCGGCGCACGCGCGCGAGCAAGACGAGGACTGCCTCTACCTCAACCTGTATGTGCCGGCGGGCGTGGGTGAGTGACCCGGGAGCACTCGCGTCACGTGACTTCGAAGTCTGGTGTCAGCTCCCTTGGGACAGTGGTGTGTGACATCATGGCTCATTCACACACATTTGCTCGCGCTTGGGCCCAAGCTGGGATTCAGAGATGGGCTGCTGTGACCATGATATCACGTGCTTGCTCTCTCATCTGCATAAATTTACATACGATCCCACATTCACATAAACTTGCGTATATCCAAATCATTTTCATGTTTGTCCGCTCATTTGCATGCGCCTCCCTCTGTGGCTAATTTACATAACCGACCGAAGTTCTGTGTACATAATACTCATTTGCATACACGTGCATACATTTGCGTGCCTGTGCAGGGCGGGGTCGTGTGCCCACTGGAGGTACCGTGGAAAGGGTTATGTGCATGTGAGGTGGTGTGACAGGGGAGGCGTGATCCTGAGACTACTTGAACTGGAGAATTTGTAAAACTTTGAAATTTTCAAAATTTTCGAAATTTGCACTTGGTATCTCGGTTCTCAGACTGTCCTGCCTTGTCGCTGGCCCTGCCCCGGTACCGCCTCCGTGATGTCAGTCGAAAACCTTTTCCACTATTCGATATTGAAATTTTTAACTCATTTTTTTCCACACTCAGAAAGACCAATTTTTTTTTTTCTTGGAGAATACTTTTTCATTTTTCATTTTTTTTACGTTTGCACGAATCCCCGCGTCTTGTCCTTAGGTTTCTCCGATTCTCTTTTCTTTCTTTTTTTCTAATTCCGATTTTCAGATTTTTTCATTTTTTATTTTATTGTTTATTCCCTCCTTTCTTTTTTCTCGTCTCCATTTTTTCCTTTTTCCCTCCTTTCGATGTTCACACACAAAGCCTCTCACTCGAATCTTTTTACTTTTTTATTTTCACACTCCCACCTACCCACGAGCAGGAGGGCACCTGCGGAACCTCGCGGATGACCCAAGCAGCGACGAGCGTGGGGACGACCGAGGTAGCTTCTATTTTTTTTTTTTTTTTTTTCTGATTTTTAAAATTTTTGGTAAATTTTGAAAATGTCCATTTCGTTAAGTTCTTAAACATTTTTGTATTTTTTCGATTGTTTTGGTCGCCATGAGAGCAAACCTTCGTCTGTTTCCTTCCCGTTTTCACGTTTTCTTGTTTTCCCTATCTTAAACTGGCGCCACCTTCCAATGCTCAAAAAAAAGTTTTGCCTATTGGAATTTTCAAAATTGAAAAAATTTGTGAAATACTGTTGTTTTTGACAGTTTAACATTTTAAAAAACAACTTAATTGAATTTTTGTGTGAGAAAAAAATGGGATTTTTCTCCTGTAACCCCATGTGCAAAGATTCCAGAATTTTAAATTCTTTTTATATTTATTATTTTAATTTTTTGTTGTTGTTTTTCAGTCTTTGGAAATTTTATTTGTTTCTTTTCTCCTTGAAACAGCGATGGGTTTGAGAAATTTACAGAGAAGTCAATTTAATTTTTTTTTTTTTTTGTGAAAGACCGAACGCAGGCGTGTAAGGAGGGGAGGGAAACGTCATCTGGATTTTACAGGAAAACCGAATATACTCGGTTTATGCGAAAAACTTTTTTAAGCATTTGGATTTTAGAAGAGAAAAAGTATTTTTTTAATTAGAAATTAGCTTCCCCTAATTTTTTCCAAACTTCATTTTTCTTTACAAATTTTCCATTTTTTTGTTTTTAGTCCCCGGAAAAAGTGTGTTTTGAAACTAACAAAGGTTTTAAATTTAAAATATTTTTTTAAATTTCAATAATTTAATGATATTTAAAATATATAGAAAATTTAATTCGAGTAAAAATTTTTCACATAAGTAACTTACATAATTTAAATTCGTTTTTATTGTGAAGTGAAAGAATTTTAAATATCAAAAAACGTTAAAACAAAACTATAACTTTTTTCAGAACCTGAGAGACAAGGGGAGTGGAGCCTCCTCTCCTAGTCATATATGTTCATGACCTCATTTACATATTCATGGCCAAGCCAGACCATTCAGACCAATTGTGAATATTGATAAGATTTCTTGAATATCAGTGATACCATCCTGAATAGTGATAATATGTTCTTGAGTATTCATGAGTTTATTTGCATATTAGCAAGACCCACAGGGTCCAGTGAGGGAAGGCGAGTAGGTGGTGCACTTTTGTCTCCATCACGTCTCATGACAACACGAGGGGCAAGGTGTGGGTGGGAACTGACGCCAGTTTCTTTTCCTTACTGATGCTCAGGGACATCAGTAAGTAGGAATCCCGAAGTGATGTGAAAGTGGAAATGGGCGGTGCCATACTCGGAAAACGTAACAGTCAACAAACAGAAAGTGAAGCCGAAAGTGGGCAGGGCTAGGGCATATATGGCTAGCTTAAGAGCTGAGAAGACCAGAAATGGGCGGGGATGGACACTATCAGGTGTCTTTGGCGGCATCTGGAAGTCTCTCAACATACCGGAAGTGAGTGGAAGTGGGTGGTGCTAGACCGTTCATTGCTCAATACCCGGAAGTAGGCAGACTGATATCTTTGGCTCAAAAACCCGGACCTAAGGCAGAAGTCGGTGGAACTGTGACGTCAATGATTCAAGTACCTGGAAGTAGGCAGGGCTGGATTCAGGACATCTGCAACTCAGTCAACAAATGGAAGAGGGTAGAGCTCTGCCATCTGCGACTGAAGAAGCCAGATGTAGGATCGGAAGTACTTCTGGTCTGAGGTGTGTGTGGCCAGAAGCGGGCAGAGGGTGCCCGGACCCGCCTCCTGACCTTCCTTCCCCCACAGACACCCGCGACCCGGCCACACGCAAGCCGGTCATGGTGTTCATCCACGGCGACTCATACATGGCAGGCACGGGGAACATGATGGACGGCAGTGTGCTGGCGAGCTACGGCGATGTCATTGTGGTCACGCTCAATTATCGGCTGGGCGCGCTCGGTGAGCCCCGTCCCCAAACCCACCCCCCGGTTGCCCCCCCCTTCCCCCCCACCCGTTCCCCTTGCGGGCATGTCCCCCACATAGTACATTCAAACAGGAAGTAAATGTGATCACCCCTGGCTGATTGCTTGGTGACATCACAGGAGTGATGGATGTGTATGGCAAGTGTGTCTCCCTGGTGACCCTCCATGACTCCCGTGATGCCTGTGAACCCCGTGAACCACCATGACCCCTCAGAAACCCCTGTGAACCACCATGACCCCCGTGGCCCTGCCCCTGGCAGGCTTCCTGAGTACGGGCGACCCTGCAGCGCGTGGGAACTACGGGCTGCTGGACCAGATGCAGGCTCTGCGCTGGCTGCGTGAGAACGCGGTCGCCTTCGGCGGGGATCCCGCCCGTGTCACGGTCTTCGGCTCGGGCGCCGGAGCCTCGTGCGTGAGCCTGCTCACGCTGTCGCACTACTCGGAAGGTGAGTGGATGGATGGGACCGCGGGAGTAATGCTCAGAGGTCGTGGTTATGGGAGGCGGGGTCACCTGAGGGGGCGGGGACAGCAGTGAAGGGCCAGGATTACAGCTGGGTGATGCCAGCAGGAACGAAGTGGGGTCACAGCGGGGCAGTGTCATGGGAGGGTCGCAGTCACAGCAGGGGTTGGGGAAATAGGATGGGATGGGGCAACATCAAGGGGATCACAGCAGGGAAGGGGCGGGGACATTGGGGGAAGAGGCGGGGTCACAGCAGGGGCAAGGTCACTTGTGGTAGGCGGGGCACAGGGAATCGCACACGTGGAGAATGTGAAACAGTCCCTGTGTGGGAATGGCAAGCTGTGACAAGGGAGGGGCAGTGTCACAGAGAGGCGTGGGCAGGGCCAGAGTCACGGGAGAACTCATAGGGTGAGGAACTTTCAGTCACGTTTTTAGGTGGAGGGAGGGGGCGGGTGCCAGTCGCAGGGCAGGAGGAGGGGCCGCCATGTCCTCACACTCTAGCCATATCTACCAACTGGCCCCATCCCCTCAGGCCTCTTCGGAGTCAACTGCCCATGTGACTGACAGGCTGCTCCAGGCCCCTTGAGCAGACCCGCCTACTGTTTGACTCTTTCCTGACTCTGCTCATTTCCCTCTCCCCCACCCACACGTAGTATATTTCCTCACTGGGGGCGTCTCTCGTGACCCCACCTCCTCTGCACACTCCCCCTGCTCCTGATGGGTAACTCTGCCCCCTTCCCCAGTAAAGGTGGGATTGACGTTTCTCACTGCGTTCTTTTCCTCACCACGTCCCTCCCTGCTCATTCCTCACCTCTGATGACCACGCCCCTTGGACTGGGCCACGCTTAACAACACACTCCTCTCCTTGCCCCCTCCTTGCTGACTTTTCCCCATCCCTTCTGGCCATGACCCTTCCCGTGTTACTCCTCACTGATCCCACCTCTTCTGTTGACTCCGCCCCCTCTACTGACTCCTCCCTCTCTTTGCTTACTCCGCCCCTTATATGACGCATCTTCTCCCTGCTGAATCCACCCTTTTCCTGACGTCCCTCTGACCACATCTGACCCTCCTGTGTGATTGTGTACGGGGCCCTGCACCTTCCTGGCCTTCCTGTGACCCACACATCCGTGTGATCCCGCCCTATTCTCACTGCTCCCCCTAACCACCCTACCTTTCACATCTCCATCTCCCCGCTGACCCTGCCCCTCCGTGGCTTTGCCCCTATCCTCTGACTCTGTACCGTGGGTTCCCGCCCCCTCCCAACTGACCCTGCCTTTCTTCTTACTCCTCCTCTGCACGCTGACCACGCCCCTCCTGCCAACCACACTCCTCCCTGTGGCCCTACTCCTTCCATGTATCCCTCCCCATCCCAACTAACCCCGCCCCTTCCCCACTGACATTGCTCCTCCATCTAACCCCGCCCCCTCCCATTCTATGACCTCGTCCCGTCCCTCCCCTTACACCACCTGTGACCCCATCCCTTCCTCCTGACCCCGCCTAGACTGTGACCCCTTCACTGGCCCCGCCCTGCTCCTTCCATGGCCCACCCCAACCCTTCCCTATGTCCCTCCATCCTCCAAAACCTTCCCCTCCACACTGACCCCACTGCTATGACCTCGCCGTCTTTGGTGACCACCCCCTTTCTCTCCGGCCGCCCCCTCCCCCCCGCAGGCCTGTTCCAGAAGGCCATCATCCAAAGCGGCACCGCACTGTCCAGCTGGGCTGTCAACTACCAGCCGGCGACGTATGCACGCATGCTCGGGGCCCGTGTGGGCTGCGGGGGAGACATGACGTCGGCGACCTCGCCCCCGGACACCGCGGCGACGCCTCCCCTGACGTCCTCGGTCCACGACCCGCCCTCCCCTTCAGCTGCGCTAGTGGCCTGCCTCCGCCGCCGAGGCGCCCGGGAGCTGACCCGGGCCGCGGGTTCGGTGCCCGCATCTGCGCCCTTCCACGTGGCCTTCGGGCCAGTGATCGATGGAGATGTGGTGCCGGACGACCCGCAGATCCTCATGGAGCAGGGTGAGTTCCTCAACTACGACATCCTTCTGGGCGTCAACCAGGCGGAGGGCGTGGCCCTGGCCGACCCCGCCCACCCGGACGGCGGCGGCGACATCACAGCGGAGGGCGAAGAGGAGGAGGAGGTGTCGGCTGCAGGCTTCGAACTCGCTGTTGCCGCCTTCGTGGATGCACTGTACGGCTACCCGGGAGGGGAAGTGGGCGTGGCCGGACTGGGCGGGGGCGTGGCTGGCTGGGGCGGTGGAGCCGGCGGGGACTCCGCCCTTCGCGAGACGGCGCGCTTCATGTACACGGACTGGGCGGAGCGCGAGGGCGGGGCGGGGTCACGGCGCCGCGCCCTGGCGGCCATGATGACGGACCACCAGTGGGCGGCGCCCGCCGTGGCCACCGCAGACTTGCACGCTCGCTATGGCTCAGCCACATACTTCTACGCCTTTGCACACCCGTGTCGGGGGGACGCGCACCCCACCTGGGCGGCCGAAGCGGGCGCGGCCCATGGCGACGAGCTGCCCTTCGTATTCGGGGTCCCGATGCTAGTGCTCGCGGCGGCCGGTGATGGCAGTGTGGGGGGGGTCGGAGGCGAGGGCGCAACCGGAACTGACGTCGCTGCGGCCACCGCCGCCGCCCTCTTTCCATGCAACTTCACGCGCAATGACGTGATGCTCAGCGCCGTCGTCATGACTTACTGGACCAACTTCGCCAAGACCGGGTGAGTGGTGGGAGGTCCGGGGGCGGGGCCCGGTTAAGGGAAGTGTCGAAGGGTGGGGCACGGGGAGGCCTGAGTCTATGGAGGTTAAGGGAAGAAGATGGATAGGATTGTAGTAATCCCCCGAAGGCAGTGGGGGGGGGGCAGGTGTCATTGGTCAGGTCGTTAGGAAGACATGAGTGACATGGGGGGGGTGGAGAAGGGAGGGGTTGGGGAGAGAGGGTGCAAGGGTCGAGTTGGAGTAGGGGCTAGGGCAGTGGAGAGGAAGGTTGTGAGCTGAGTTGGAGAGGTGGGCTGAGTAATGGAGTGTGTTAGGGGATGGTACAGGTGCGGGGCAAGGAGTGGGAGGGAAGTGAGGGGCAGGACAGGGAACCGGAGCATTGTGGGATAAGATGAAGTGTGGGGCTAGTGGGGTTATGGGGAGGTGTGGGTAGGGAGAGAGGAAAGGGTAGAGCTGTGAGAGGTGTAGGTGGAAGACACGGGAGGAGTGGGGCAGGCGGGATGAAGAAGGGGTAGAGGCATGGCATGGACAATGGGTAGTGGGCGGCGCTAGAGACAGGGCAGGATTAGCATCACAAGAAACACATGCTCACACTCACACACCTCCAACCGGTGTGCGTCCCTCTGCTGACCCAGTCCTCTCCACCCTTCTCCTCACCCCACCCCTCTCAGGGACCCCAACCGTCCGGTACCCCAGGACACCAAGTTTGCGCACACACGCCCCAACCGCTTCGAGGCAGTAGCCTGGCCCAAGTACACTCCCCGAGAGCGCCTCTACTTGCACGTGGGACTACGGCCACGTGTGCGTGACCACTACCGTGCTACCAAGGTGGCTTTCTGGCTAGAGTTGGTGCCACATCTTCATGGGCTTCGTGAGGCCTTCCCCTACCTGACCACGCCGACAGCTGCTCCACACGTCCCGACTGGACCGCGCAGGGTGTGGCCACCCACGCGCCGCCCAGCTCTGCCCTCCTTGGGGAGGCCAGCCTCCGCATCATCCTCGTCCTCACAGGACTCGAAAGTGGGTCCAGGAGAGGCTGTGCTCATCGAAACTCGCCGGGACTACTCTACGGAGCTCAGCGTCACCATCGCTGTAGGTGCTTCTCTCCTCTTCCTCAACATCCTGGCCTTCGCTGCCCTCTACTACAAGAAGGACAGGCGGCGCCACGAGACCCACCACCGAAGGATGGCTGCTTCTGGTGCAACTTCAGGGTTCGCTTCGGCTTCCGGGACAGCTTCCGGCCCAACTTCCGATTTTGTGTCAGCTTCTGGACACGCTTCTGGTCCCGCTTCGGGTTTTGCTTCTACTTCTGGTCCCACTTCCGGATTTGCTTCCACCCACTGTCCCGGAAATGACACCGGTAAGCGAGGCCGAGAGGAGAATCCTGGGGAGATGGTGACATCATCGGTGGCGCCGCCCTCCTCCCTTGATGCCTCCCTTCGGCTGCCCACCGGCCCACCTGACTACACGCTCACGCTGCGCCGTGCCCCAGATGATGCCCCACCACTCACTGCGCCTAGTGCTATCACCATGGTGCCCAACGCACTGGCTGGGCTCCCACAGCTTCACACCTTTGGTCACTCCACCACACGGGTATAACGGGAGAGTGTTTGCCCTTCCCCACAAGCTCATGCCATCAATGCCGAGGGGACCCTGGAAACTGCTGCTGCAGATTGGGTGCCTCAGAAACTGACCTTAGGACCATGAAAATGGCTTGGGGGAGCCTTGAAACTACCATAGAGACGCTCAACACACCACAGGTGATCTGGAACACCAGAAACTGACATGAGGACCCTCAAAATGGCATGAAGGACCTTTGAAACTGCCAAGGATACCCTAGAAATGGACACGGGGGATCAGGCACCCCAGAAACTAACATTGGGAATGGTATGGGGAACCCTTTGAATTGCCATGGGGATCCTAGAAATTACAACAGGATCTCTACAAACTGGCATTGGGACCCTCGTAATAGGCAGGGGACCCTAGAAACCATCACATTTATTCTACAAACTGCCACTAGGATGGGGGACATCAGCAACTGACACGAGGACCCTAATAAATGGCATGGGAGACCTTAGAAACCACCACAGGAGACCCCTAGAAGCTACCACACTGATCTCCCACCATCCAAGCATTCAATGAGGATAAGGACCACTGGCCTGGGGTCCAAATCTGCCCTGTACTACCCTGGTGTGATCCTCACACAGCTCCCAGGATCCCACCAGCCTCCCAGGATCCCCCAGGATCCCCAGAACCTCCCATGGTCCACCACGATCCACCATGCTCTCCAAAACATTTCATTATCACCCATGATCCCCAGAATATCCCATGACCTCCAATGATCCCAAGAACCTATCATGGGTCCCCCAAACCCCCCATGATTCCCAGAGCCTCCCATTATCCCCCATGATTGACAGGTCCTCGGCTACACCTCTGGCCACGCCTCCATGGGCCCTGCCCCCATCCCTGATGAGATGTGAAGAAACTGAACTGAGATTAAAAGAAAACTTCAAATTTTAAATTTTTGAATTTTTAAAATATTTTGAATTTGAGTCACGAGTGTCGGCATCATCAAGGCAGAAAGAACAAAAGTGACTCATTGAAAACGTGAATTTTTATTTCTAAGGGAAATGTCCGGAAAACATTTCAGAATTTGTGGGAAATT
>REGO01001327.1:17358-98463 GCA_010120015.1 Rhombomys opimus | reverse complement strand
GGGACCCCCTCTGTAGGCCAGGCTGGCCCGGGACCCCCTCTGTAGGCCAGGCTGGCCCGGGACTCACAGAGCCCGGCCCGCTCCTGCCTCCCCACCGGGCTTGGAACCCCGTTTTGCACGCGGCCGAGCTAGGCGCCTGCGGAGAGGAGGCGGGACTGGAACCCGCCCGCCCCGTCTGGCCGCGCCGCGTTTGAACACGCACAGCTCTGGCCTGGCCCGGCGCTCTCAGCCGCCTCCAGCTTGGGCTTCAAAGACATTTCACCGTCGGGGCGGACTAGGGTGGTTCCTGGCGGCGAGGAGATCCGTGAGGCCTGCCTGCAGGAGGCCGCAGCCGCGTCTCTCTAACAGTGCTGCCGTGGGGGAGTCCGTGGGGGCCGGATGCGACCCCGCGCGCCCTGCGCAAAAGCCAGGGAAGGGGCACAGGGGTGTGGAAAGGAAGCAAACGGGGCCGGCGCCCGCGCCCCGGCTGCTCGAGGGGGCGGGGGGACCCGGGGGCGGGGGCGGGGACGCTTCCCGGGCGGCCGGGGCGTGGGATCCGGGCAGGCGGCGGAGGCCCAGGGCCCAGCGGGCCGGATCCCGTCCTTCTGCGGTGTAGACGGGCGGTCGGGGCCGAGCGGCTGGCGAAGGAGGCCTCGTGCAGCTGAGGACGCGCTGGCCCCCGCCGCCGTCGAGGGTTCCATGGTGTAATGGCTAGCACTCTGGACTCTGAATCCAGCGATCCGAGTTCGAGTCTCGGTGGGACCTCTCTGTTTGCTTCGCGGGCGGAGTCGTTTTCTTTCCTCTGAGTCAGGACCTGGTAGGGCGGCGGGGCGGGGACTGCCCTCGGGTAGTGCTACAAGAGTCACGGTCAGGGCAGGCATCCCCGGCAGGAGGCCTTCACCTCCCAGCTTCCCAGCTGCAGCCGGGTCGCCATCCTAGAGCGAAGGCTCGGTCTGCGCTCCGGGACCTGTCCGTCCACAGGTCTCCGAGGCCCCAAGCCCCAAGCCCCAGTTCCCTCGCAGGCAGGTCCGGGAGCCTCGCGTGGGGGATGGGAGAACCGAGAAAAACAGTGACCAGAAAAGCGAAAACAGGGCGACTGCACTCGTGAATACGGCTTTATTGTTTTGGAGACAGGATTTCTCTGTGTAGCCTTGGCTGTCCTGGACTCGCCTTATAAATCAGGCTGGCCTGAGATCTGCCTGCCTCTGCCCCCCAGAGTGCTGGGATCACAGGCGTGCGCCACCGCACCTGGCTTGAAAGGTGGCGTTTCTCAGAAGGCGCTTTGAAGTGTTAAGAGGACTGTGGTTTTCAGAATACACTGGAGAGGGAAAAGTGTCTAGTGAGTACAAACTCATTCCTATGTATAATGGAAGCACATAAAATTAACCACTAAAGTCATTATACTTGGAATCAAGGGTTTGCATCCCAGGTAAAACGGATTTGGGACACACTGGCCAAAACATGGCTCCTTGGTGCTTTAACCATGTTAAGGAGAAGCTGTAAGGGTACTCACTCCCTCGCCTTTCTCTCCGGAAGCAGGTGCCAAGACCTCAGGGGAGAGGGGCTGTGTAGCAGTTCCTGGGAGATTAAAACCTTCCATATTGGAGAGACTCTCATCAAGAGACAGGGTGTGAGGCTGAAGGGAAACAGCTGTTCTCAGCGGAAGTTAAGACAGGTTTTAAGGGGGAAATGAAGTGAAACACTGTATCGTGGGAGATGAAGTGAAACACTGTATCATGGAAGATGAAGTGAAACACTGTATCACGGGAGATGAAGTGAAACACTGTATCGTGGGAGATGAAGTGAAACACTGTATCGTGGGAGATGAAGTGAAACACTGTATCGCAGGAGATGAAGTGAAACACTGTATCACGGAAGATGAAGTGAAACACTGTATCACGGGAGATGAAGTGAAACACTGTATCACGGGAGATGAAGTGAAACACTGTATCTTGCCGAAGGGGTAAACAACTAAGTAGCCTCAGGAAGACCCTGAAACTGAGCAGATTCTCGAGGACGCTCCTCCACAGCTTACACTCGAGCTGTAAGGGCTGTGCGACACTCTCAGACCGCCGAGCTGCTGGCAAGCACAGTGTCCTGCCTGTGGAGCTGCAGGCTGCCCAGTGCGCTCTGGGGCGCCAGCTTTCGTGAGCTGTCATCCGTGCTGTGATGGGCTCTGGGTTTGAGTTGTTTCTGCTTCTGGAAGTAACCCTAGGGAAATTCCCTGGCTGGTCACCCCACTTGGGTGTGTCCTCTGCTCCACTGTTGGAGACCTTGTTAGGGAGCTTGCTGAAGAAAGCAGCTCAGACTCAGAGAGGCTGCAAACATCCAGGAGGGTTTTATTCTACAGAAATCCAGTGCGCTGGGGTCCTCGCCTCTGCAAAGCAAAATGGCAAAGAACCCTGACTAAGCTCGCAGGCTTCTTTTATTGGTACTTTATTGGAACGTGTAAACTTGTAAGCCCTGGCAAAAAGCACGGGCAACCTTTTTGGACCGGTCAGCAGTCAGTCATGAGTTAATCATAAGACGGGCTATTTCTAAACTGGCAGTTAAGCATCTTATCTTTTCATGCTAGATGGCCAGCAGAGGGTCCGTCCAGCAGATGATCAGGCGGCCTGCTGATTGGCTGCCCCTCTTCTGTAAATGTCGATTTATTTCTGGAAATGGGAACTTAGGCCTGCTCCCTTTTGACAAGAAACTGAAGCCTGTCATGGAGTGAACTTAGATCCCATGTCAGGTTCCAGTGGGAGTCTCAAACAGTGACCAAACTTCCGCTGGGGTCCCACACCATAACTGAGATGATTTGCTCTGTGAGGTGAGTAGAACTTCACAGCTTTCTCAAAGCAGGGGCCCTCACTAAGCTCCAGAAGGGAGGAGCATCCTTACCACGGGAGAGAGGAACACGGAGGAGGGAAGAGGGAGGAGGGGGCTGGGTTTCCCTGAGTGCTAGCGGTGCGCCACAGACCTCTGGACCTGTCCTGTTCTTCTCCACCGTCTGTTCATCGTGTCTGAATCCCCTGGTTCACCTGCTTCCTCCCCCAGACGGAGGCTCTTCTGTCGTGATAATGAGCTTGCCTTAAGTCAGCAGGTGGCTTTGCTGTCATCACTGTCCTGTGTTCCGGGTGGAAGGCCGGGCCTCCCTCTGCTCACTGTCCTCCACTGGGAAACTATGAAACTGTTATCTGGGCAGCTTTGGAGGCAGGACCTCAGCCAGCGTTTCCCTTGTGCCGAGCAGACTGAAGAGTGAATGCTGCAGCAGGCTCTCTGACGCTCCCTGAGGAGCAGACCTGCTGGGGACTCGGGTTCAGGATCCCACAGCCCAGGAGTGGCTGCTGCAAGCCGCCATTCAGAGTCCATGCAGAAAGCCAGGTGCCAGCCACCACTGAGGAGCTGTGTGTGCAGTCATTGCTCCCTCACAACAGGCCTGTGCCAGGTCAGCACGCTTTGTCAAATGTGAGAGGAACAAGGAGAGAAGGGCCCAAAGAAGCAGCTCCGCAGGGAGAGCTACAGCAGAGGCTACGAGAGCTGAGGAGACAGGAAAGAAGAGGAAGCCCAGTGTAGAGAGCAAATGTGAGGCAGGGAGGAAAAACCCCGAGAGGGTAGTCAGGTGCAGCGAGATGAGTGTGGGTCTGCAGAGAACAGGGATCCAGACAGTGGTGTGGAGGAGGGCAGAGTCAGACAGAAATGATAGGAGGAGGATGGGGATGGACAGAAGGGCAGGTGTGGGCGGGAGGCAGGAAGCCAAGGCACCCACAGCTGTTGTGTGTGTGTGTGTGTGTGTGTATTAGAGAGTCTACATGGGCCTGTGTCTGCCTGTGTGCATGTCTGCATGTGTGTGTGTCTGTGTGTGTATCTGTGTACACATGGGCCTGTTTTTATGTGTCTGCATGTGTGTTGAATGGGTGTATGTATATGTTGCATGTGTATGTGTGTTTTGCATGTGTGTGTATGCACATGTGTTTGTATGTGTGTGTATGTGTGTTTGTATGTGTGTGTTTGTATGTGTATGTTTCATGTGTGGTTATAGTCTAATAAACAGAAAAAGCAGTCCCATGGAGCAGCTGTGGAGATGTGAGACCCTCACTCCCAGAAGCGTGTTAGAAATCCTTACCTTGTCTCTGTCCGTGGGAGTGCTGTGCTGTCACTCTCCTGAGGACAGAAAGTCCCAGGACAGAGGCAGTGCTCCGACCGATGGTCATCCTGAGCTTAGGCAAGTGCAGAGACAGGGCAGGCCTCTCTGTCCTCTCTAAATCTCTAGGGTGGGCTCATGTCCACTAGGTGTGGCTCCAGGTTGGACACAGGGCCCACCCCCAC
Source organism: Rhombomys opimus (assembly GCA_010120015.1). Lineage (NCBI taxonomy): Eukaryota > Metazoa > Chordata > Mammalia > Rodentia > Muridae > Rhombomys > Rhombomys opimus. The sequence continues at coordinate 94,170 of REGO01001327.1, read as the reverse complement.
CCCCAGGCATTGTGTAAGATATAAGATAACATCCTCTTCTGATAACTGAAACTTCTCCTGTGAACAGTGTCTCCAGAACCTTCCTTCCCCTCCCTCTAGTATTTCCTGGTTTTAGGTAAAAGTTAACCTGGTCTTAGTCACAGTGCACGGAATTAAGTGTGCTAAGGTTGAAGTCAAACCCGAGCTGTGTCCTCTCTGTGCCTTTCAGATTTGCAGGGTACGTCGTGACAGAGAAGGAAGAACCAGGTGAGGCAGCACCTGTCTGTGATCTCAGCACTCAGGGAGGCAGAGGCAGGTGGATCTCTGTGAGTTCAGGACAGCCAAGGCTACACAGACAAACCCTATCTTGAAAAATCAAAAAGGAGGAGGAAGAGGAGGAAAGAGAAAAAAAGAACAGAGGCTGGAGGAGGGTGGGGAGGACTCCAAGCCTTGCAGGGCCTCTGTGGCCACTCACACAGCACTAGTCCGTGGATGACTGATGTACTATGTTGATAAACATGTAAAAGGGTAGAGTTGCTGTCTGGGCAGTATGGAGGTTGATTGGCCTCTCAAAGCAGCCTGACCCAGCAAGCTCACCATTGACTTTTAAGGCCTCACAGTTTGTGAGACACCCCCAAAACCATCAGGAATCGACTCTGCTGCAAAACACATGAGGATCTTTTATTACAAGCTCGAGCCCGGGTCACAACAACCTCCCTGGTTGAAGAGGAGTGCGGCCCCATAGTCTAGGGGGACAAAGTTTTTAAAGGGAAAAAACGCAAGCAGGGAGTTACATGCCTTGGCGTTACACGATTGGTAAGGGAAACTGACTGTTGAAATGATTGGTTTTCTTTAGGTGCCAAGACCATAAACGGTTCTGGCCTGACCATCTGGGCTGGTTTCCTAGCAACTGTATCTCTAGTGGGCAGGAAAAGAATTCGGTAAAGCTAGTTCCTTTCCCCAGGTGGCTGGACATGTCTCCACTTGGCTGGACTTTGTTCAGGCTTATAAACCAATACCCACTAATTTTTAATTCTTTGGTTTCTCAGTGAACCCAGTGGGGAGGCACCCAGCAGCCTTGAATTGAGTCAGCCAGGCCCAAAGGGTTCAGCCGTCTCTTTCAAAATCCCAGAGCCCACCCAGAGCATGAAGCCTCTACACTGTGCACGGGGATTGGGAACTTGCCACAGACTGCCATTGCTGGGCTGGCTGTGTTCGAGGAAAATAAATCACAGTGGGAAGCGTCAGGACAACCAGGTCATCTGAGCCCTCCACAGGGCCTGTGTCCAGCTCACAGACATTCATTCTGTCCACACTCTCCTAAACCCAGGCCTTGTCTGACCTGCAGTCCAAATCTCTTAGAGACAGCCATACCCTCCACAACTGACAATCTTTCCAGGTAGGCCTCTCCTGAGTCACACAGACTATGTCTAACTAATGGGGACTGCCCTGGACTGGCACTCCAAGCCCACCCCACCTCTTTCAGTGCCATTGTCACCGCCGGAAAGCGCTGCTGTGACCTTCTTACTGAATTATCTTAAACCCCCAACTAGCCACCATACCAGGCAGGTGGTGGAGAATCGCCAACACCTTAAGAGCAATGGAGTGGGGAGGGTTGTGCAGCTCTTTCACAGTGGTCGCCTAAGACCATCAGAAAAGACACGGTTTCATAATGACTTACAACAGCAGCAACATCACAGTTAGGAAGGAGCAACGAAAAAGATTTTATGTTTGGCGGTCATCACCGAAGGAGGAACTGTGTTAAGGGATCGCAGCATTAGGAAGGGTGAGCACCTCTGCCGTAGTTTGCACTTCGGCAAAACCCACAAAGCTTTAAACAAAACCATTTGGACCCGCGGTGTACGTGGTAAGAATTAGCTGGGAAGGGTGGCTGCTATGTACCTTTAGTCTCCGCACTGAGAGGCAGGCAGATCTGTAAGATGAAATGGGGCCAGCCTGGCCCACACAGGGAGTTACAGACTGGCAGTTTTAAAAAGCAAGCTGTCCAAAAGTCTACTGTGCTGGCATAAAAGTACAAACACAGATCAGCCAGCAGGGAAAGCACCCATCAGCTCGTTTGACGTGAAGACGTGGGCTTTTGTCATTTGAGCGAGTGCAGTCAAGGAGAAGGTGGCAGGTACTTTTTTTTTCAGAATTCTCTTCAACGTTCGCTCAGTGCCACACATGAGGCACAGTCTGTACCTAAGAGTGAAAAGGCATTACCTAAAAGCGTATCCAGTGGAGGGGGGGGCCTCTACATCCCTCAGCAGCGTGTACTGATTTATTAACACGCGGACTTTGGTGGCATTCTTTCTTTGGTTTCGTAAACTTCAGGGAAGGCTTTCCAGAAGAACCAGAAAGAAGAGCCTTGGAACTCAAACTCGGGCCTCTAAAACCTTTCCAGGGGTTAGCGTGTGCTGTGATTACCGCATTCTCCAGTGGACAGACGGACATCCTGGGCGCCATCTGTGACGCTCTCGTGCAGTCTTCTGACTTGGAGCTACAGCAATGAATGATAACTATAGGTGAAAGAGGGTTTGCACGCGGAAGACTTGCTCCTTCGGCCGTTTTCTTTCTCTTTGCAATACAAGGGCATGCATTTAAAACGTTTAATCAAGTAAGAAGGCAGTGGTCCAGGATTCACTCCCCCCATCTTCACTGTGCTTTCAGTACATGGGGAAACCAGGGGAGAGGGCGAGCATGGTCCCCTATCATCCCCAAAGACTCATGGTTCTCCCTCCCTGATGCCCTGGTGCAGAGTTAAAGCCCTTTCCCTTTGGTCAGCCGTTCCTGTTTGAGTTCTCGGCAGCCCCAGTCATCCGCTCTGCAGCAGTACTTTGGGCGAGATGGAGCTCAGCAGGCCTCAGGAGAAACTGCTTGGTTCTGAGACCCTGAGCACCTGTCAGCCTGTAGAGATGGAGGTGAAGAGGACCGCTGGGCATTTCTGGATCTAACACTGTCTCTCTGGAGGGCTCCACTGCTAAGCCCCGAGCTCCAGCCCGCTGCCAGCAGGGAGGCAAACGCCAGCCCTGGATCATCTCCATCAACTGCTGAAAGGAAAGCAGCAGGCTTTCACAGACAAAAGGAGAGGCGAGGGAGGAGCAAGACCACTATAACTATGAAGACTTTCTTCCCCTTAACAAGCAGCATGGCGGAAGCCTGAGCGGCAGTTCCTGGAGGGCTCTGCTGTGCCCGAACTAAACTTTCTGTTTAAAGCGATCAGCATTAGTATCTGCGGTCCGTGCTCATCCCCTCCGTTGCGCTTGGAGTGATGAAGCCACCAAGTTCCTCCTGGTTGAAACAGTCCACGCTGGGGTGGGGTGGGGACTCCTTAGGACCCGGGACGTTCTAAAAGGAGTGAACTCCAGGCTTCCGGCTTTCAACGGGTCGGCCCTCATCCCCTTCCCGTAACCCTGATAAACTGATTGGGTTCTCTAACCTGGACTTTGCTGGCATTCTTGCTTCGGTCTGGTAAGCTTCCAGGAAGGCTTTCCAGAACCGCGACTTTGAGCCGGAACTGGCATTTCCCTTCTAATGAGCTGAAACCTCAGAGTCGTGGCCTGGAAGGAATCCTGGAAGCCGTGCCCAGATGGGAGCTTGAGGGGACTTGGGCCTTTTCACAGCCTAGCCCTTAGGAGGGCATTTCCTCCTCACTGAAACAAACAAACAAACAAACAAACAACAAGAAAACCTCGTGTGGAGACACTGGGTTACATTGCTGTCTGCCATTCAGTAAAGAAATAGAGATGGATGGATCCTCACACCTTTTTCCAATGTGTGCCATTGGCCCAGGACAGAGCGAGGAAGGAAGCCGGTGTGTGCCCAGCTGCAGGGCCGGCAATCACGAGAAGTGCGATTGTCTTCCTGGCTGCAGCAAGCGCAGGATGCCAAGACCCAGGCTCTGCGTCAGTCGCCTCCCGTGGGGCTTAGGTTAATGCAACCCTGGGCCGGATCCGTTCCTCTTCCTGTTCTTCCCCTTCCTCCTCTTCCTCCACCACCACTTTCTCCTCTTCCATTTCTTCTCCTCTTCGCCTGGGCGTCGCAAGCCGAGTGGGAAATGGCTCCAGAGCTCCCGCCCCACAGCGGCAGCTTAGCAAACTGTCGTCGGCGGAGCGCACCCGGCGACTTTCCTCCATCGCTCTGGTGACCGCCTGCGGCTGCCCGAACGGCCAGCGCCGGGATGGCCAGGGCGCGCGGGGATGGGTTTCTCTCCTCTCCGCTCTGTCCGGCTCCTGGGTGGCTCTGAGGTCGCTGCGGCTGTCACCCGGCGACGCTCAGCCGGTTTGCGGCCCCTTTCCTCCCACCCGCCCGTGTCACAGTCCAGGAGAGCAGCTTTGCGCCCAGGACGCCGCCAGCCCCGCGCGCGAGCCTCGGGGCGCCGCCGCCCTCTCCCCGCACCGCCCCCTCCTCCCGGCCAAGCAGCCGAAGGCGCAGCGCGGCCCGGAGCAGGCCCTGGCGTCTGGGTCCCAGGGTGGGGTTGCTCCGGGCGCGTCCCAGGACCTGGGTCGGGGTGTCGGGGTGTCGGGGTGTTCTGCTGCTGCGTCGGGCCTGCTCTGGGCGCTGGAAACCCGAAGGAGGCTTTCCAGGACCACGAGCTTCCACGGGAATCAGCATTTCCCTGCAGCGAGTCCCCGACGGGGGCAGCATTCTGCAGGCCGCGCCTTGGAGCTCCTGGGGAGGCAAATTCGGTCCAGACGGAGAGCTGAGAAGACTCGGGCTTTTGTCAACGCCGGGAAATGCTGAATGTGGCGAGGAGGCCTTGACTTACACTGTTGCTTTCCGGAAGAAAAGGCAGATCCAGGGCTCTCATGACTTTTCCTCAAGTGCAGCCATCCGGCCCCAGCAGGGATGCATTGGTGGTTCAATGGTAGAATTCTCGCCTCCCACGCGGGTGACCCGGGTTCGATTCCCGGCCAATGCAGCCTGGGACTCAGTTCTCGACGGTACTGGGGCCATCCTTTTGAGCTCTCTTTAGCTGGAAGTGTTAACAGCGGCCCTGACTCTCAGAGGCCCCAGCCGGTAGGTCCTGCCTGTCCTCACGTGGACTCCAGGTACAAATCGCGTCTCATCGCCTCCACCCAGTTATTTTCAATTCTTCCTATTTCCATCAACACCTGAGGCTCTGACGGCAGGGGACGGCTTCACACCGCCCCTGACGGCAAACTCCAGGTCGGCCTGACTTACACAGCGAGCTGCAGCGCAGCCGGGGCTGGACGGCGCCACCCGAGGGGCGTCTCGGGCCTGGGGAGCCAGCTGAGGGTCCCGGGGTCGCTGACGCCAGCGCGAGAGCCTTCTGTGTGGCGACAACAGCTTAAAAAAGATCTTGCCAGATTGAGGCCTAAGGCTGCATTGGCCGGGAATCGAACCCGGGTCACCCGCGTGGGAGGCGAGAATTCTACCATTGAACCACCAATGCATCCCTGGCGGGGGCTTCTGATGATGCTCGCTGACTGGCCTTGGGGGAAGGCGTGAGAGCCCTGCCGGTGAGTCCCTCGCGGCTGAAGGGCAGCGAAATTGGGCCTGGGGAGAGGCAGCAGCAGGCTCGGCGGAGAGAACGCAGCTGCAGGAGGCCTCCGCGTCGGTCTCCAGCGCCCGCGGCCCTGTCAACCCCGCCCCACAGGCGTATTTGGAGCTGTGACTGGTCCAGGAAGGCCTCAGGCTGGGTCATTCCGGGTCCCTAGGACGCGTGGTGGCCCGTAACTGCCATCTTCCTTCTGCCCGAACCCGGTGACCTTCGCGCTCTTCTGTGAGCGCGCTGAGAGGGACCCGCTCAGAGCATCACCACCCTGGGGAGTTTGCGGGGTTTCCAAGCTGCGCGCCGCGGGGGAGCTGCAGCCTTCCACGGCGGACCCCTCCCGGGGGTGTGTGAGAGACAGAGAGAGAGACAGAGAGAGACTTTACACCCGTCACTGCGGCTTTCTGCATTTTGAAGGGGGAGCGGGAGTGTTTCTGCACCGGTTGTCACCTGTGTTCACGTCCTGTGCTAAGACATCCGAGAACAGGCTCTTCAGGAGGCCCCGGCTTAGTCTGGCTTCCGGTTTGAGGGTCACAGGTCACCAGGGTGGAAAGGCACAGTGGCAGGAGCCCGCACTGCAGCCTCGAAGAGAGCGAGCAGCCGTCTTCTCGGGAGCCGTGCAGGCCTTTGCTGAGAGCTGCGCCTGCCCACGTTAGCGCGGCTCTTCCTTCCTCAGCTAAACCCGTCTGGAAGCACGTCCACAGACGCAGCCAGAGGTCGCCTCCACGGTGATTTTTTAATCCAGTCAAGTTGAAAAGTGAAGGTTAATCAACACGTAAGTGTGGGTCAAACTTGGAATAGGGTTCTTCCTTCCTCTCTCTCTCCTCTCTCTCTCTCTCTCTCTCTCTCTCTCTCTGCCTCCCTAGTGCTGAGGCTAAGGACACGCACCACCATACCCTGCTAGAACAGGTTTTTTTCTGTTGTTTTGTTTTTAACGTACAGCTGTTGAGATGGCGCAGAGGAGCCCCGGCAGCTATCCCGGACCCACCCCCACGGCAGCTCACAGCTGTCCTGATTCCAGGGTCCCTAACTCCAGTTCCAGAAGATCCAGTACCCTTCTCTGGCCTTCCAGACAAGTGGTGTGCAGACATAGGTTCCACTGAGATATTTTACACATAGTTAAAAAAATAAAAATAAAGAACCTGGGCTGGAGAGATGGCTCAAAGGTTAAGAGCATTCATGGCTGTTCTTCCAAAGATCCTGAATGCAATTCCCAGCAACCACCTGGTGGCTTACAACCATAACGAAGAAGAAGAAGAAGAAGAAGAAGAAGAAGAAGCAGCTGTCAGAAACGCCCGTCCCATCGCTTGTAACGGCCCTTTAAAAACTGCAAGTTCTTTTATGGTGTGGATAGAGTACTATGTATTTTAAAATTCCCTAATCCATGCACAGGAACTCGGCTCTCTCTATAGAATATTCATATCATAATATAATCATAATAAGAATACATTCCACATATAATGATGTTTCTGAAAAAGCGATTTATCGATCAAAGTATTCGCTTGTTTTTGTGTCTGAAAAGTCCTGCTGTGTTGTCCTGCAGAGAAGAGAAACAAGTCGTATTCTTTTTAAAATTCACGTGTACGCGTGAGCACACACGCATCGCTGAGACCCAGGCTTGTTGCCTGGAAAGCAGGTCCTTTGGAGCAGACAGCTGAGTCACCACGTGGTCGCTGGGACCTGAACCCCGGGACGTTCCGCAAGAGCAACAAGCAGTTTTCAGCTCTGAGGCCTCCCTCTAGCCCCCGTTCTCTCTCTTGTTTTGGGAAGAGAGCTGTTGGAACTGAAATGAGAACTTGTGAAAGCGATCCGGTGCCAGCCACTAGCCTTGTTGGATCTCGGTGGAGTGCTAGGGTAGGAGTCTTGTGCTTGTGGTCAAACCTAGAAAGGTGCCAAAGGCAAAAGGGCTTCCCTGACCGGGAATCGAACCCGGGCCGCAGCGGTGAAAGCGCTGAATCCTAGCCACTAGACCACCAGGGAACAATGACGGGGGGGGGAGGGGTCACGTGGCATGTAGGAGAACGTCTTCACAGATAAACGCGGACACTAAAGATCAGACCTCAAAGACCCCGCGATCGTCGCTGCTAAAGCAACCATTCGGAAGCCCCGCCACCCACAGGAGGCCCCTGTGGCTGGAGAGGGCTCCAGGCCAGCCTGACAGAGGGCGGTCCGGGCAGCCAGAGCCACGTTATGCAGACCCCGTCTGGAGACAAACAAAAATGTCCCAGTCCCGGTGCTGTTGGTTTCCCTCGCGTCATTGTTTGCAATACCTGCTCACCAGTAAGCGAGGTCTTGAGCGGTGGTGATTAAACCCACGGCCCCTTCTGTCCCAGCCGCCGCTCCAGCACCTAGCAGCACCTCCAGCCCTCACATTGCACTTTAAACCGCTGTGGGGTTTTGCTGGTTTTGCTTTGTTTTCTTTGGGTTGGTCTTTGTTTTGTTTTGCTATGTTTCTTTTTTCAAGACAGGGTTTCTTTGTGTACCTAGCCCTGGATGTTCTGGAAATCACTTTGTAGACCAGACTGGCCTTTAACACAGAGATCCTCCTGCCTCTGCCTCCCGAGGAGTGCTGGGATGAAAGGTATGGGCCACCATGCCTAACTGTTGATATTTTTAAAACAAATTTCCTAACGTCAAGCTCTAAGTGAAATCTTCTGATATCTGACTATTTTGCAGATTTCTAAAGGGCACAGAGACTATCTCAAAAAATGAATTACATTTTCAACAGACTTGGGGCTCCCTCCTTTAGTCCCAGCGCTGTGCAGGCAGAGACAGAAGGATCTCAGTGAGTGTCAGGCCAGCCAGAGCTACATCCGGCCTCAAACAAACAAACAGACAAACAAACAGAAAACTATTCTTTTCCTTATAAAACTAATCACTACTTACATTCCATATTTAATTTGCATGGAAGTGGTCTCAGATAGGAAACGGTGTGTGGGCTGGCAACAAAGCTGAGTGGTCGGTTAAGTCCCTGGCCTGCATGAGGCTTTGGGACCACAGGCGTGAGCCACGGGACCCGGCTGTTACCAAGGCCCTTCTATGTCTTCTTTTTCCACAGAGTTCACTGTTCGATTTGCTCTCTTTTTCAAAGCATCTGTAAACCTAAACGGCTCCTTCTTCCAAGAAATTCACTGAAAGGATGAACATGTTTTTTCTAAAGTTAAAATCATACCACGTGGGGCTGGAGGGACTACTCAGCAGTTAGGAGCACTGGCTACTGTTCCCAGAAGACCTGGGTCTGATTCCCAGAACCCTCATGGTCTGAAACAGTGGCCTGTGGCTGCAGTTCTAGGAGGCGAGGTCTCACTATGTAACCCTAACTACCCAGAAGTCCTCTGTCTAGACTAGACTGGAGTCCTGCCTCTGCCTCCTGGGTTGCAGATGCCATCATGCCCTGCCAGGCCATCATTTTCTTGCCGCATTCATATAAACACTAGTACAAATGTAAGGAAACTAGCCCTATTTTTGCAAACAAAGATTATTTCTGAGGCCGCATCCAAAAAAAAAAAAAATTTAGGCAACTTTAGAAAGAAAATACAAGTTCAATAGAGGATGTATTTCTAGGTGCATTCCTGGAAATGTCAGGCTCTGGTCCTGCTCACGAGCCTCCCGCTATAATGAGCCCAGTTCCTGAAACATCACAAGATAGATCTGGAAATTCTGTTGTAAAGGCAGAGGACACTCTTTAGTCTACTCTGTGGTCCATCCAGAGACTGTCCCGTGCCATAACTAGAGACATTCAAAGCACAACCAGGAAAACGTGCTCAAGTTCGCATTTAAAACTCTCCTGAGCTTAATGTTAACGTTTGACCGTCAGCCTTGTTTTTCTTTTCACCAGTTTGGTTTGGTGGGGGCTTAGGTGAGGGTCCATGCTGCGGCCTTTTGCCATTTTCCTCTTCACCCACGTCGCTGGAATCTTTCTGCTGTGCTTCATTCTCTCAGATGTTTAAGTGTGTGGCCTCTGTACCCAGTAGCCACATGGACTCATTGTGGTTCGAGCAGCGTCAGTCAAGGTGAACGGCAGAACAAAGCCTTCTTCAGTGAGTCCGACTGACGTTGACTGAGAATGGTGCTTACACCAAATTTTGACCAACCCCCCCCCCCAAAAAAAAAAGATGTTATGTGAAGAACAGGGAAGGGGGGCCCAGGGTAAACAGTGAAAACTGGCTGTGCACACCTGTGACCCCAGCACCCTGGAGGATGAGGCAGGAACTGAATTTGTAACTTGGGCTACAAAGCCAGATTTTATGTGTTTGCCTAGCGCAAAACCAAACAGTCCAGGCCAACTCTAAATAAAACCAGAGACTTTGCCAATCCAAAAGGACTAACTAGGTAGTTTCCAGTTAGGTAGATTCCATTGTAACCAATCAAACATAATTTTTTGTTTGGTTTGGTTTGGTTTGGTTTGGTTTCTTATGATGACTTTATAGATTCCTTTCTTGTCCCCCAAGTGCAAAATTGCCTTCATTCTGCCAGAATTACAAATGAATGATCAAATATTTCTAATGAAAACCTAAATGAAGAGGAGTTTATCTTACTGGAGAACTCTTCTTTACTATTTCCTTCCTGTTACTATTTTGGGATGTAATATTGATTTCTATCTAGTGTTTTTATGAGGCCTTGGATACACATGTCCTAGGGCCCTGCAGTGAGCAGTTTGGATACCTTTGGATAGTATCTACTTTAAAAATAAAATTTTTCAATTACGATAAGGAAATAAAGATGGAATCAATGAATCTGGGTGTGGTGACACACGCCTGTGATCCCAGCAGTCTGGGAGGCAGAGGGAGGCTGGAGGACAGCCTGGTCTACAAAGTGAGTACAGGACAGCCAAGGCTACACAGAGAAACCCTGTCCCCCCTTCAAAAGAAGAAGAAGAAGAAGAAGATCCTCAACGCCAGAACACAGCGTGTCTACATGTCAGAGCCAAGCCTTCTAGCTTGGTCAGCACAGACGGATTCCAGGCAACTGTGCTCTAGTCTGAGTGTTTAACGACCTTAAACGTCACCGTTTCTTATCTTGTTCAATAAATATACATGTACATTTCTACAGGAAAACCTCAACCCAAACGAAGCTCATATCCGTTTCTGAAGAAATTCACCAAGGTCCCTCCGGCCCCTCCTGCTGGTAGGTAGGGTGAATCCTCATCATAGGGGGCAGGTGTCTGGGGCAGGAGACAGAAGGGCAGTCACACCCTTTCATCACCGAGCCTGGGAGGAGGAGGAATGGAAGGAGCGTCGCGGCAGAAAAGTGTGCTTTCACTCGTGCTTCTGACGGGGGCTCATGTCTGTTTTTTAAGACCACAGAGGACTTGGCTTCAGTGTCTCATTTCCTGAGGGGAAGATAGAATAAAGTGCACAAAGCCAGTCAACAGGAAAACGGATAAATGATAAATGTCTTCTTACACAGCTATGCGATAATAGAACAGTGCTGCATCTGTGGGTTCCATGGTGTAATGGTTAGCACTCTGGACTCTGAATCCAGCGATCCGAGTTCAAATCTCGGTGGGACCTCTCTGTTTAGTTGGAGAAAGGGCACTTTTCTTTCATTTCACTCCCGTGCTCAGGAAAGGTGCGAGTTCACGTCCCTTTCTCTTCAGGTGAGCTGAGGAGAGTGAAGTGAGTTTATGGATATTAGCCGGACACTGAGGCAGCAGAACCTCCCTGGGTACCAGGGGCAAGACTGGGTCCTAGTTTGCACTGGGGTCCTGTTCCACAGCAGCGGGCTCAGCTCCATTCCTCACACACGGGGTTCAAATGTGGTTTGTTTGTTTTTGTGGCTTCAGGGCTGGAGGTGGCGGGGTCGCTTGGCAGTTCTGCAGACAGAAAGGGAGACTCCACGTTCTGCTGGCGTCTCTGCCAGAACCTCGGGTGGAAACCCGGAAACCTGGTCACAGTCCTTACAGGCTGCATGAGCGGGATGGGATTTAAACAATCAGAACAGAGGGAATGCGGACAGCTTGGCTCAGAAGACAGCTCAGGAGCAATGAGAAAGAAGTACAAATTGCAAAAATAAAAGAAATATGAATCCTTTTAAAAGACCGAATGAAAGACCAAAGGGGAGTATAAGCCTGTCCCAGACTCCGTCGCAATCCACATGAAACTGTTATATAATTGTATTTCACAAGTTCAAGGACACAGACCATATAAAAATTGGAATGACCGGACTTAACCTTCAGAGTTGAAAATAACATCTGAGATAGTAGAGTTACCATGTAGAATTAACAGAGAGTAAGCTACTAAATGGAGGAAAAATTAGGGCATGCCAAGCCACAGGAGCCACTTGGAAGAAAAATACTAATAATGATAAAAGTGTGTCGGGGCATGGTGGTGCCAGCCTTTGATCCCAGCACTCGGAGGCTGGTGGCTCTCTGAGTTCCGGGCCAGCATGGTCTACCAATCGGGTTCCAACACAGCCACGGCCACAGAGAAACCCTGCCTTAGAAAACAGGAGAAAAGAAGATTGATGAAAGAGCGGACCTGTTTGCACACAGGATGCACGGCAGACGGCGTCCTCGCTGGAAACCGACGCCAGTAAAGCGGCCGGGAGGGCATCGCTGTTCTCCTGTCCATCCCCTTAGAAGACAGCAGACTCTCAACACAGGTTCACATGCATGACTCAAGGAGGGTAAAAGCACACGCGTGAGAAGAAAGACACGGAAAATGGCCCTCGAATGGCTGTTATTTGTGACAATTGAACCACGCGATCAGATGTCAAAAGTACGCGGAAAGGGGACAGACGTGGGTTGCAAAAACAAGGAAGGAAAACTTCCCAAAACCAAATTATAGCTTGGGTCCCACCGGCCGCAGACCTCTCGGTTGACTTAGCTCGGAAAAACGAGCACAGGTGGGGAGACACCTGAGCTCCCAGCGCAGAGAAGGACCGGGGAAGGCCTCGGGGCTCGAACCGCCAGCCTTTGGGTTGAGCAGCTGACCGCGCTGACCGATCTCCCCACGGAGACCTGCAGTCCCGGGACCTGCTCCTCGCTGCAAGGAACAGCCACCTGCCCGGGGCTGGGCCCCGCGACCCCCTCCCCTTGCCGGGATCACGGCTGCAGGATCTCTGACCGCGTGGGTTGAAAGTCAAGCCGAAGGGGCACGAGTTAGTCCCAGTGGGCCCAGGGCAGGGCAGGGCACCACCGGGCCTCAGATCAGAACCGCCAGGTGTCCCAAACACCAATCCCCTGGTTTTCAGTGTTGAAATTTACAAACATTTATTTATTTATTTTTTTAAACTGCTTTATCTTACTTCTCCCCCTGCTGTCTTTCTCTCCTTCTTCCGAGCTGGACACAGTTTCGCCTCTGGACCCGCCCCGTGCCTCTGACCTCGTTTCTCTCCTGCCTTCTTTTCACGACTCCAACCCCCTCGCCTTTTCCCAGCTTCTGCCAGCCGGTCCCCCCTCCCCCGCGCCGCAGCCGAGCAGGGCTGACCCTGCCAGGAGGGGCCCGGGTCAGCGGTGCTGGTCAGCAGCAGAAGCCTTGCATCATCTGTGTGTTTACACGGGAAGAGTAAACACATAAGTACGTCGCGAGGCCGCCCAGCTCCCCTGTGTGGGTGTCAGAAGGGAGGGAGGAGGCTGGGGACGAGGGGCTCCAGGAGGAGGTGGTGATGCTGCGGCTTCTGGAGCAGCCACGCACCGGTCGCTCGGACCCTAGACCGGGCCCAACAGATGCTCGTCGGACGCTCAACAGGAACTGACAGTCCAAGGCCACAGTCCGCGCTCAGCAGCCAGGCTACGAGGTCGGCCTGCTCCCAAAACAGGTTTTTATGAGGAAAACTGTAATCACCGGCAGCCGGGTATCAAAGCCAACTGGAGGCAGCACGTTGCAAGCAGGGAACGCCCAGGTAGCGAACCGCCTCTGTAACTGGCCGTTCGCCTGATCGGCTCTGGGGCCCTTCACCGAGCGTCCGGGTGACAAGACAAAGTCCCCGGAAAGCAGGGCCCGAAAACTGGAGGTTAAGACGGCGTCTGAAAGGCTAAGCCTCTGTCAGGCCCAAAGCAGCAGCGGTGTCAACACAGGAGCTACAGTGACGCCAAGCCCCGAGGCAGAGCGAGCAGGGGCTCTCGGTAAGCTGATGGCAAACGGAGACAGGAGGAAAGAGGCCTCGTTAACTGCTGCTGCTTTGTCTTCTCTTTCCCCCACGTCGGCCTTTTGCATAGCAAAGAAAAAGGCCTGTTTCCGCCCGGTTTCGAACCGGGGACCTTTCGCGTGTGAGGCGAACGTGATAACCACTACACTACGGAAACCGCACGCCCAGACGCCCTGCAGGGACCCCGAGAGTCGTGGCTCCCCGTCCCCGCCGTCCGGGGCGGCTCCTCGGTCGGGCAGTGGCGGCCCTGCCCAGGGGTCCGCGAGCCGCCCGGGCCAGCCTGCGGCCCTCGCCCCGCTCGGCTTCCCGCCTGGGCCGGGTCCCCGCGGGGCCTCCCGGGCCGCGGGGAGTGGCAGCCGCAGGCAGTTCCGCGCGGGGAGGAGCCGCGGACGGGGTGAACCCGGAGCCCGGTGTCCAGCCTCTGCTGGGAATCAGAGTTCCCCGAAGGGGCCGCTGCGTGGACACAGCGGGACGAGCGAGCCTCCAGCGCACAGGGCCTGGCGCCAGCCTGCCGCTGCTCTCCGCCGCCGTCTCAGCTCCTTTAGGATGCGCGGGCTCCTGGGGGCTCCAGGGCCTGCTGCTCCGTCCCTGGCCAACGCTCCTCCTGAGCGTCCCTCCCACGCCGTGACCTTGCGTGGACACCTCCGGGACAAGGCCGCACACCCCGCCCCCCGCGGACATTCCCGACCTACTAACGCTCCTTGCCAAGGCCGTGTGTGTCGTTGGGGGGACTCTGAGCTGCTCTCCGAGACTTCACTGCAGCACAGCCGTTACTCGGGACCCCGCTGCTTAGGCCTATTGCTATACTCTCAGTTTTCAGCGAATGGCAGGCGTCCTGAAGCGAGATGCGAGATGTTTACCTAGCGTTGAGTACCTTTGCCTGGAAAGGGAAGGACGCTCATCTCACGCCCGGGATGGGGTAAACACATTCATCTGCCGCCTAGAACATTCCACGTGTATTTATCTGCACTTGCTGAAAACCAAAAACCAACTTAGTGGATTTTCCTAGAGATGGAAACAAAACTTGTCCTGTAGCTGGGTGTGCTGTTGCTCTTCTGTGTCAGTCGTTGGTAACGTGCTTAAGACGTTTATAGTCTGGTATCTTTATTAATGAAACCTCGGTTACAGAACTGAATCAACTGAATTGGTGACATGTAAATTGGCTTTAAGAGTTGATGAAAGGATTGCACTCAGTAATCGTGAAATCCTAACCCCGCTCCTAGCAGCCTCTGAGGAATCATCTGCCTACCCACACGGAATACTTCCTGAAAACTGAAGAAGTTCCAGGAATCCATGCCGCACTGATGGCCCTATTAATTTACAGGAAAGATGCAGAGCTAATTGTGAGATCAGAGGAGGCTCTGAGCGGCAGTTCCGAGCGGCCAGGCCTTCCCTTGGAGGGTCTCAGGGGGCTGTCGAGGAGCTGAGGCAGACGGTGGTGGTATGCAGCAAATGTCCGTCATAGCTCTCTCCCACTCCCTAACCCCAGAAGCCACAGCCTGAAGACAGCCTCCCTACACAGACTGCTCCTATAGAGATCAGCTAAACTCTCTCAGAGTTCAAGGCCAGCCTGGTCTACAGAGTAAGTTCCAGGACAGCCAAGGCTACACAGAGAAGCCCTGTCTTAAAAACAAACAAACAAACAAACAAACAAAAAAACCCGCAAAAACAAAACAAAACAAAACCAAAAACCGCAAGCCTGTCCCAGCTCAGCTGTATGCTGTAACTCCCTCTCTCTGTTCAACCGCAGATAATAAACATGCTGAGCTTCCAGGGTGCTGCGGTTTCTCCAAGAGCGCCGACCCCTGGATCCTAGCTTCCTGTCTGTGCGTCCAATTGTGTCTTCTCTTCATCCCCTCGCTGCCCCAGTTAGGTCTGTCCTTGGAGTCACGCTGGTCATGGCAGCTAGTTAACACCTCACAAACCAGGAGAGCCTGTTTCTGCTGACTGGGCTTCAGGGCGTGTTTGTCAGGTTTCTGTAGTCTCAGAACTAGGAAGGCAGGAGGCTGTCCTACAATTTCCAAATATTTGGAGTTAGCTATAGGTCACATTATTCAGGAGGCAGGCATGGAGTCCAAACTGAGTGGAGTGTGGCAGGAGCCAAAGAGAGGGGAACCGGGAGAGGGGTGACGCGGTCCGGCCGGTGTCAGCGTGCAGCGCAAGCTGCCTTCCTCTGTGTGAGTTCAGTCTTCCCACTCTCCCTGAGAGGCTCCTCTCCCTTCGTCTTCCAGGGTCTCAACCCAGTAGTTTAGAACACCCCAGGCCTTCCACGTGGCAAGTAACGAAGCTGAAATTGCATAAAAGACACTTTTTTTTTTTTTCAAAGAACTCATTTGTGCCAAGTTTACTTTAAAAAGCCAGCTGGCACAATTTCAGAGTGGCTACTTGCCATAACTGGAGTGACCGCTTGGCATTTGTTTAGTTGGTCAAGAGTAAAATTAGTGAAGTCTTAAGTTCTTATTAATTGTCAGTTTCTAAGGCCAATGGATGTCTTGATCTTCTTGACAAATGAGCATTACGAAGATTAAAAATATCATGTGGCGATCCTGGAAGGACCTCGGTGCACGTAAAAAGCTTGTCAGCTCCTTGCGTGTGGAAACGAAAGATAAAACCACAGCCAAGCCTGCATCTTGGGTCCCTTACCATCTCAAAAAGCCTAGACGTTGCCATATAGTCAGCAAACCTGCAATCCAGCCTGGTGTGCAAAGAGAGTCCAAAACAACCAGAGGAATACAGAGAAACCCCATCTGGAAAAACCAACCAACAACAACTGAGAGAGAGAAAGAGAGAGGGGGAGGGAGGGAGGGAAAGAGAGACAGAGAGAAAGAAAGAAAGAAAAAGAAAAAAGTGTGGTGAAGCTAAAATGTTTCTAAAGAAGTGACGCAAGTCAAAAGTCAGGAGAGAGCGGACGCTGTCTCCAGTCCCCTGCAGGAGATATCGCAGGGGTCAGCGCTCCCCTCGTGAAACCCCTTTGCCAGGGCGGCCACCCAGGCGGTGACCACACACCCTGCGGGACAGGACGGCGGGGAGTTGAGGGACCAGACGCGGGATATCCAGGCGGGAGTCGGCCCGAAGTCTATAATAATAACGAAGAGAACCGTAGTGCCGTGACTCGGATTCGAACCGAGGTTGCTGCGGCCACAATGCAGAGTACTGACCACTATACGATCACGGCGAGCCACGGGCCGGCGCAGGGAGAGGCTCCGCGCTGGCGCTGTTGGCCGAGCCTCGCTGCGGGCTCCAAAAGGGGAGGAGCCTGGCGCGGCCGCTTCCTCCCGGCGGGGAGGCCTGTCCTCCGCGGTCCCGGGGGGACGTGGGGGCCCGGCTCCCCGGGGGACTGTTCGCCGAGAGAGGACCAAAAGCCTGTCGTCCCTGGGTGGGCTCGAACCACCAACCTTTCGGTTAACAGCCGAACGCGCTAACCGATTGCGCCACAGAGACGGTGCGGGAGGCGCTCGGCCGGCGGCCTGGTGAGCCGGAGCCCGCGGCGACCGCGCCGACCCCGGGGGCCGCGCGCTCTGCATCTTCCACCAAACGGGCGCTTCAGCAGAGGTCACAAGTCAGGCGGTGACGGCCACACCTCTGCCCCAGCACTCTGGAGGCGGAGGCCGGAGGACCACGGCCTTGACCCGTCAGCCTGTGGGGGCCAAACGCCGCGGGGAGTGGCCGGGGGCTGTGTCCCTGGTCCAGGGCCGCTGATGCTGTGAGCGTCAGAAAGGCGTTTGACTGCTCTCGTGGAGTTTGAACCGTAGGTGTCTCCCAGAGGCTCTGCGTGAAAAAGTCTCAGTCCAGGCCAGCACTCGGGAGGCACAGGCAGGCACGTCCCTGTGAGTCTGAGGCCAGCCTGGCCTACAGAGCAAGGTCTAGGACAGCCAGGGCTACACAGAGAAACCCTGTCTCAAAAAAAAAAAAAAAACAGCCTTAGCCTTAGTCTTCGGCCTTGGGTTATGGGGAGGTTGTGTGGCCATTGAAGCTTTACCCCTTGAGGAGGGTACCGGGACCTCAGCTCCCTCCCCCTCGCTTCCATTTCATGAAATAAGGTTTGTTCTAACACCCCTTTCCACTAAGCTGTCCTCCACCACGAAAAACCTGAAAGCCACGGGTGTACCAGATCATACACAAGCTTGCCAGAGTGAACTTCCCTCAGAATTTAATCTATATTCCTTCAACGGGAAGAAGGAGGAGGAGGAGGAGGAGGAGGAGGAGGAGGAGGAGGAGGGGGAGAACCCTTAAAATTAATGGATACCCTAAATTGTATTCTAACAACCAAGCCCTCAATTATAATTGTAACTAATTGTTACACAAATGGTTGTTAATTCTTGGCTTCCATGGCTGCCAGAAGCCTTCATTTTACCCTATGCTGGTCCCTGTGACGGACCAAATATTCACTCACTGCCACATAACGGCAGAATATCTCTTCCCGCCTTTCGTCAGCTCACTTTAAGCAATTGTAAAATTATTCTAAGCTTGAGAACTCCATTGCACCAACATAGTAGCTACTGGAAGCCAGGACACTGTTTTCTTTCCACGATCACCTTCAGGTAGAGGGCTGGACTGAAGCTACTGGGGTTTTGTTGTTTTTATCTTATTTATTCATTTCTTTAGAGACAGGGTTCCTCTGTGCAGCTCTGGCTGTCTTGGAGAAGCTTCTTGACCCGAGGCGAGTGTGAAAGGAGAACATTCGTGTTATAGACACATACTGACACCTACTGGTCTCATAGGATTTTTACACATTTGATAAAATGGGAACCAGTTTTCAACCCAGTACAAACAGCAGCAAGTACCACAACCAAAACATAATGAAACCTCAGAACAAATCAACTGCCAACCAGAACAGACCTACAGACTGCGCTAGGCGCCGTGCGTCACCGAACAGAGAAAGTGAATAAATGAAATAAATTGGTTCCAAGTTCATGGAAAGCAAAATTATAAGGTTTGTTGTTTGCTGTGATCTCTGTGGCATAACATCTGTAAGTCTGGGGCTCGGCCTCTTAGAGATGCTGGGACAACTGACAGACAATGGCTGCAGGTCACTGTGTAAACATACAGGCACGGAAACAGCTTCATTTTAAAGAATAAATGACGCCACAACAGAAGAAAACACAGTCACTAGACTTAAAAAAAAGGAATTGCATGTGTGCACAGAAGCCTACGGGAGGAGGAGGCTGGTAGATCTTCCTGGCACAGAGAAATGCGATTTTTAAAAAAACGCTGGCATAGAGGGTTTTCTCTTGTCCAAGACTACACTTAGCAAGAGGTCTCCTGGTCCCCTTCTCAGATAACAGCCGCCCTCGGCAAGTTTCTCAGAACGTTTCCCTTGGGAGACACAAGAAAGGCCGAGTGGGGAGGAGAAAGCCACTCTCTAGTGTAAAAGCCGAGCACCGTCCCTGGGTGGGCTTGAACCACCAACCTTTCGGTTAACAGCCGAACGCGCTAACCGATTGCGCCACAGAGACCCTGGCGCGGAGGCCGCCGCCTTCGGGTGGAGAGTGCGTTTTCCGGGTGGCCGACGTCACCGCCCGCGCGAAGCTGCTCGGTTGGTTCCGGCGCCTCGGAAACGCGGAGATTGCGAGCGGCGGCGGCAGCTGCCGCGGTGGACTGCAGCCTCGAACCCTCGCGCCGGGGACGCAGCAGGCCGCGTCGCCGCCACGGCGGAGAGGAGAGAGGAGAAAGCTCCGTTTTCCCTTTAGACATTTCTCTGTCGGGATGACAACGGAGTTCGTCACTTTCCCTCCCTCCCTCCCTCCCTCCGAACCTTCCCTACACCCTCTCCTGCTCCCTTTCCCGTCTCAGACAGCCGTGAGCTGCCTTGGGGGTGCTGGGGCTTGAACCCAGGTCCCCTGGACGAGCAGACAGCGCTCTGGACCGCGGCGCGACCGCTCCAGCCCCGCTTCTTTTATTTTTTAAGATTACAATTACATCATCTCCCCATTCCCTTCCCTCCCTCCAAATACCCCCACACACCCCTCCTTGCTCTCGTTCAAATTCACGGCCCCTTTTTGCATCAATTGCTGTAACATGTATGTCTGGCCATGTGCTCCTCTCCACGCTCACCCATTGCGGGGGAGGGGGGTCCCCTGCCCCGAAAGCCCTCCAACCTTAGCCACACCGGCCTTCCTTCAGCCCTGCCCAGGGACTGGCTTTTATTGGTCAAACAGTAATAATTTCTTTGACGGGAGTACAAGCGAACGTGCTCATCTTGGCAGCAGCCAGATCTTGGGGGTCAGGACTCAGCAACAAAGTACACAGCACCAGCCCAGCCCCCAACGGTGGCACACATGTACATATATGTTTCTAAACACAACTAGCTCCGTCTGAACAATCACCTGTAGATTATTAGCATGTTGTCTTCTTCGGTCTGCTCATGTTTAGGCAGTCATGATCCGTCTGCAAAACACTCCAATGCCTGAGGCTCGGGGCACGTGTCAGAAGAGGGACAGAAACAGTTTAAGAGCCTGAGTGTCAGGGAGTTGGCTGTAAGATTGTGTCTCCCAGGAGATGACCCGAGGGGACTGGCTTCCACAGGGGTGCATTTCGATTGGTTGTGGGTTTCTGTAATGGTCTCCACCTGTTATAAAGAGGTTTCCTGTCGAGGGGAGAGGACCACACTTACCTGTGGGCTTAAGGACGAATATTCAGAACGAAGTTGGGGATGATGCTGGTTAGTGAAGTGGTTGTAGATCCTCCTCCAAGGTCCATGACCTCACGAGTCCTCGGAAGCTGCCTAGGTTTCCAGATGGGATTTTCCCTTTGCCCTTTGCTGCTGGTTCCTGCCAAGGCGTGTGTGCAGTGCGGGTCACTGCTGTGGTTGCAGCTGAGTAGGGCTGCCTCCTTTGGAAGCGTGCATGCTGCCTTCTGGTACAAGGGAGACGGTTCCTCAGGGAGGACGCTTCAGGTCAGCGGCAGCCCAGGGGCCTCTGGTGTCTCCAGCAATGGGGACCCGGCTCTACCTCCCGGGAGCAACGACAGGCAAGAGCAACAGGCTATCACGTTCCAAGACAACTCTGACCAATAACTCAAGAGGTCTTCTCGTGCCGACTGTGGTTCGGTGGTCTTTGATCCGTGGTGGGATTGTTATCAGCCAAGATGGGAAATTTCATTTAAACTACCCCCCCCAGGCGCATACAGAAAAGGGAGGTTAGGTAGATAGCTAACAGCATGATTTGTTACGACCTTTTCTTACTCCTTTGCTGTTATTTTACCCTCCTCTCTCCTTCTGTATTTATCTCCCTTCTCTCCCTAATCAGTCTCGTCATAGTCTTCATTTTCCCGATCACATCACTTGTATCCTGCTACTCCTCTGTTGCTCCCCCTCCCCAAACCCTGGCAATGCTCCCTTTTTGCTTCCCTGTTTTCTGCAGTTACTCCAGGATACGTACTCACATGTGAAGATTTGGAGCTAGGAACCTCAGATAACGGAGAACATGCAACATTTCTTTCTGGGCCTGAGTTCCTTCACTCGATATGATCTTTGCTCGTTTCATCTACCAGCAAAGCTCAGGATTTTATTTTTCCTTTACAGTGGGACAGTCTTCCATCATGTATATGCACCACATTTTCATAATCCATTCGCTGGCTGAAGGACATTTAGTTTGTTTCCGTTTCACAGCCCTGTGGAGCAGGATGCCAAGTCCTTGGGGTCTATGTTAGGGCGTGGAATAGCCGGGTCTATGGTAGACTTCTTACTTTTTGGGAATCTCTACACCGATTCCAGGGTGGCCGGACCAGTTTGCAATCTTAGCAACAGTGAACTAAAGTTCTCTTTCCTCCACATCCTCTTCATACTTGCTGTTGGTTGTTTTTGATCTTTGACATTCTTACTGGGGTAGGATGAAATTTCAAATTTGTTTTGGTTTGTGTTTCTCTACTTTCTAAGGATTATGAAGGGTTTTTATATATATATATATATATATATATATATATATATATATATATATATATATGTCTTCTTGTTGCTCTTCTTTTCCTCTGTCTTCAAGTCTAAGGTCCCTTTTTTAAAAATAGATCTTTTCTTCTGTCGGGTGTATAGCTGGCAGAGATTCTCTCTCACTCTATGGGCTTGCTCTTCACCTGGTTGTGAAACTAAAATGCACAGAAGCATTTTAGTTTCACAAAATTCCACTTCTCAATTGTTAGCCTCAATTCTTGGGCAAAGAGAGTCCTATTCAGAAAGTCATACAGGGTACTGCCTATTTTTTTTTCTAGCAATATTAGTGTTTCAGGTTTCATGTTTAGATGTTTGATTCATTCAATTAAAGTTAGTTTTTGTGAAAGGTGATAGATAGAGGTCTAATTTGATTCTTCCGTATGCGGTGTTAATGATCAGGGTCCAGGAGACACAGACACTGAAATGAACAGCCAAGGACTCAGCTTATCCAGGAGCAGAGTTCAGTCTGTATTCTTAACCAGATTATACTGCTGTGGCTTAGAGTACAAATACACAGGGTGGAAGATACAGATCTGTTGGTGTTTGCTTTTTTCTTACTGGAAAAAGAGCAGCATTTTATATGTTACTAATTGAACCTTTTCCCAGAAAATAAATGCAAAGAACACGATGCCTGGCTGAGAAGTACTTGCTGGAGTGTGAAGGCAGTTTTCTGCCAAAATCTGCAAACATCCTCTTGTTTTCAAGGGATGTCTGGCAAATGCATTGTCCTGGGCTGATGTTAGCTCAGCAGATCTCCTTAATTTCCTCTTTTTTGTTTAACCATATTTTGTAACATAATGTTGAATACAGCTGCTCAATGTTGAGTTATTTCTTGATGTTGGGAGGTTTTTGTGTTTTTTTTTTTCCCCAGCCTATTAAAAATAACAAAAGCAAGCAAGAAATATACATATAACCATAAAGGAGGAGCTTGCAATCTTAGGTTGATTAAATGGATTTAATTTCCCCAATCGACCAGCAATAATACCCTTCAATATTTTATCACCAGGCAGTCCATGCAATTATTCTGCAAATGTGTAGTATTAGACTGCAGTTTCAGTATTTCCTTAGTCATATTACCATGATTTAATATTAACAAATGTTTTCTGACCTCAGCTGAAGGGAGCAAGGTCTCATCCAATGTACAGGAGTAACACAGCCGTGAGCCAGACTCCAGTCACACCTAGTGGTAACTGTCTTTGCAAGCTGGGTATTTGGTCACCTAACGTAATCACAGCTGATTCTCAGTGATTTCAGCATGCAAACTCCAGGGCCCTCGGAATAACAACCTGTGTGAAGAAAGAGGGAAATCCGGTTCACCAGGACTTACTTGGTCGATACTGGTTCAAATTCTGGAGTCTGAAACAGTTCATCTTAGGCAGATTTAGGTACAGTGCAATTTGGAAAAGTTTCCTGGTGTAATACATCCCCTGTGCACAAGGAGGCATAATTATACTGAAACTCTCTGCCGAGTACGTGTCACTTCTTCCAGGAAGTGGGTTCTAGAGTTAGGCTACTAGTGTTATTTTAAGGGCCTAGGAGAGGGCCCGGGGTGGTCTCAGTCCTACAGATACCATGGAGGTCATTTGTTCTTGGCCCTGTCAGCAATCAGCACTGCACAAGGAAAGCAAAGATTTTTTTCCTTTCTGAGCTTGTTTCTAACCCTCCCGAAAAGTCTATAAATGCGCTGTGAACTCATTGGCCCTGGCCGCAGGGCCGGGGAGATTAGTGTGGGCTCCAATATCGGTAACGAAAGGTGAATTAACGTGATTAGTTTATAGCTGGTGTGACTGTGAGAACAACTGTTAGTGTCATCAGGATAAAGAAATTCAGTGGGGGCTGGAGAGCTCAGAGGTTGAGAGCACTGGCTGTTCTATCAAAGTTCCTGAGTTCAATTCCCAGCAACCACATGGTGGCTCACAACCATCTATAATGAGATCTGGTGTCCTCGTCATGTAGGTGTACGTGCAGGCAGAATACTGTATAATAAATAAATCTTAAATACAGTTTAAATATGTTGAACAGAATATGCTATATATTGTGAACCTCTAACTATGTTTAAAGGCTGAAGGAAAATCTGACAAGACCATAATAGCTGTCAATTTGGCCTTTTGGACAGGTAAGTATGGGGTTTGCAATACTTTAGAAACATCTTTTCCATCAAAACATCCAGCAATTCTAAATGTATTAGCATCAGTCCGTAAACTCAGTGTTTGACCAAGAGGTTTATGCTTAATAATAGGATCAATAACAACATGTTTGAGACCAGTCTGGCCTTGAACTCAGAGATCCGCCTGCCTCTGCCTCACAAGCCCTGGGATTACAGGCGTGAGCCACCACACTCAGGTTGTATGTATATTTTTAAATTTGTATTTATTTATAGATATGAGTGTTCTATTTGTATGTATGCCTACATGACAGAAGAGGGTATCAGATCCCGTTATAGACAGTTTTAAGTCACCATGTGGGTGCTGGAAATTGAACTCAGGATTTCTAAGAGAGCAGCCAGTGCTCTTAACTGCTGAGCCATCTCTCCAGCCCCCTTGCTAACTTTCAAAACTGAATACAATTGTTTTGAATACTGATTATTAATTTTTCTTATGTAATCACTTGAAGCCGTCTGCCTATTTTTGTTTATTTTCTAAAGATCTCGTTGCTTTTCTAAATATATAATGATAACCAGCGGATTTAAAAGGACTGAGAAGTTTTACGTGAACTTGTTACAGATTTTTAGATTTTTTAAAAAAACCATACCCAATAAACTTATAAATCTTGGGTTAAGTTTATAATTTATCAAAAGTGTCATTGAATATTAATATTTACTACTGATTTATCTTTTAGTTAAACAGTGGTTATTCCTAAACCAGCTGTAAACCCAAATCACCACACAGAGACTAGGATGTATTTAATTAACCTCGAGCACAATGCTGGGCAATAGTTATTCCATCTTAAACCTCCAAGCCTGTATAGTTTCCTACCATTCAGATTTCACCCATTATACTTGCTTTTAAGTCATGTCTTAGGTCCAGTTCCTCTTTCCTCCTGGTTCCAAGTCCTGTCCTGCCGATCTCTGCTTTCCATCTCCTCCCACTCTCTGGACCAGGATGTCCCACCCTATTCTCTCCATTGCTCAGCATTGGCTGGTTGTTTTATGGAAAATACAGAGAACAAATGGTGGCATGTTTATACAAACTTGAGACAGGTGATGCTTAGAATAAACATCACAATGCAATGTCTGGTTTGAAACCTGGTAGTGGGGTAGAGAAATCATCATTTGAATGAACAAGGGTAGACTGTATACATCCCACAAGAACATTATACCAACATTTACCCCTTTAAGTCCAATAAAAGGCTCCTTTTCTTTCAATACAATAATAATTATGAAAGTTATGAAAACTAATAGGTAAGATTTACATGTGCAATGTCTAGTCCATGTGTATTGGGCAACTTGGGAGAAAGTATCTGACTATCCTATCTTGATAGTTTAGAGTTCTATACCTAAATTAACTTTTATCCTTATTGGTATTACCTATATGAAAACATTTTCTTAAATTCTAAACAACTTAAGCTTAATTGTGGAACTATAACTATTTGATCTTCAACCCCACCAGAGACTTGAAAAGGAATAAAATTAGTTACTGGAATAAACAGGAAGTGCATGTTAGCAGCTTCCAAAAAACAAACAACTGACAGAGACAGTTTGCTGCCTGAACAGCCACCCAACTCTCTATAACATTGGAACATCATCTTCAGCCTTCTGGCTCAGTATATTTGACAGACATATATGTGAAGCAGGAACTATTTAGGACTTGCTTACCCTGTCTTGACAGAGTTCGGCAATCAACTTGTCCTGCATTTAAGCTTGCCCATTTTGGGCAGAATTCTGACTGTCGTGAAATGAGGGCATTTTCTTTTTGCCTGGGGTGGCTCATTTGCCACACTTGAAGCCATCTCCATATGGAGGTTTTTCGATGCTCATCATCTTCTTTGAGGAAAGGCAGGTGCTGCCAGGAGATGACCTGTCTCATTGTCAAAGAATCTTTAATAAAGACATTTTAAAATGCCATATTCTGTAGGTCTCTGAAGTTTTTGAAGACTTACCTATCTTTATGTAATCAACCTGTCTACAAAATCCTATCTACCTGTTAAACCTAGGATGTATACTGCTGTGATAAATTAGACTAATGTCTGACATGACTATGAGTTGATTAACTAATAGTTAACTATTACTTAATAGCCTAGTTTGTAATAGTAGTTTAAAAGTATTGGAAGTAACCTTGAATTTGTATCCATATACTAAAGCTTATACCAATGTATCAAAAGTACACTCAATATGCAAAATCCTATTCCAGTTAAAAATAACCTTAATAACAAATAAAACCTTAAGTTGAGTAGATTCAATAATCTACCTTTTGTCTTATTATTCCTATAAGATATCCCTGTATTCCCCTTTCTTTCTTTTGAACACCTTTTCTCCTTATCTAAGAAAGATAGAGAAAAGAAAAAGGAAAAGAGAGAAATCCCTGAGTCTAACCTTGTTTTCGCTCTGAATAAGACCATTAATAATTTATAACCATCTTCCAATGACAATAAACATAGCCACGGAAAACAACCAAAAACCTACCCAACCCCCTTAAAGGGAATTGGATGTCATTCTCATGATTTTTTTTTTTTTTTCTAGCTGACTTTTTGGACACGCAGAAATCCCATTAGGGGCCCAAAGGAAATTGGGGAAAATGGTTAATTAAGCAAGCATTAACATTTGTGGTCCAGTCTTTGAATGTTGAGAAATTTCAGGCTTAATAGAAGTCCTGTTTGGAACAGTCTAAAATGCTGGACCAGTTGAGATTAGTAGCTTTCTTCAAAGCTCTCTTGGGAGCAGGCTGTGATGATAAACAGCAATTGAAGCAGTTGAGGCAGGAACAAGCAGAATGCTGGAACATGCAAGATGCTGGAACAGATGTGTCAATGTCTCAGCATGCTGGAAGCAGGAATCCTGTCAGGTTTGATCCAGCGTCTCCAGTATCCGGTCCTTTTGTTCTGCAAACATATAATTTCTCACAAGCATTATACAGTCCTAAAGTTATAAATGTATGAGAGGTGTAAACCAATTTATCTCTGCCAATTAAAAGAATGGCATAATAACTTTTGAGGATATTGTAGCCAGGGATTTATTGGCCATGTATTGTTGAAGTTCTTTCTGGCTGGAGACATTTTTCATGTCTCAGTCAGTTTCAGAGTTGTTCCTGTGTGAAGGGATCAGCACTTTATGTTACCTGTTTCATTTGCTCTTCTTGATTTCTCTCTTCTTGTGTGTGGCCAAGGTCTTCAGGTGGTCTTCCTCTGTCATATCTGATTTTTATTAGTTTTGATGGAACCCATAATTTCTCTTCTCCTGTATGAACACACACAAAACCTCTTCCCCTGCCTAACACATTCCCTGCTCTCCACTGTGAAGTTAGGGTATCTTTAAAATATACAGGCTGAAATAATTCGGCAGTTTTTTTCTATGACCCAGTGTCTCTCCACAGCTTTTGTTTGTTATTAATATTTAAGAAACTTAAGGTCAGTAAAGCATTATGTAATTATCTCTGGGGGTCTTTGAGACCTGTCTCTGTTTGTTAAGCATGTCCCTTTAAAGTATGATTAGACCTCTCAATGACCGCTTGACCAGTACGATTGTGAGGTATTCCTGTGACATGTTTTATCTTATGATATGTACAAAATCTTTCCACTCTATTAGAGACAATCGCCGTAGGATTGTCAGTCTTGGTTTGTTTAGGAATGCCCATAACTGCCATCACCTCTAACAGATGCGTAATAACTGAATCGGCCTTTTCAGAGCTTAAGGCTGTCGCCCACTGAAACCCTGAATGTGTGTCTACAGGACGGTGCACATATTTCAGCTCACCAAACTCTGTAGGATAAAGCACGTCCATTTGCCAAATTTCATTTCTTGGGTTACCTTTAGGGTTACTTCCTGCAGGTAGTGGAGTTTGGTTATATAAAGAACAAGTGAGGCATTTTCTCACAATTTCTTTGACTTGTTGCCAAGTGATAGAAAACTATCTTTTTAACCCTTTGCTGTTAACATGGTGTTTTTTTTATGAAATTCTGAGGCCTCTAACACACTTCCTATCAAATAGTTGATCAATTTCCTCATTGCCCTGTGCTAGAGGGCCTGGTAGACCCATATAAGATCTGATATGTGTCATATACAATGGATTATTTCTATTTCTGATTACTTGTTGCAATAGAGCAAACAGTGAAGTCAAGTCCAAATTATCCTGAATTTGATCAGCAGTTTCTATATGCAGAACAACTCTTCCTGCCAGTTACTATACCAGTGACTATATTAAGAGGTTCTTGGGGCTGGAAAGATGGCTCAGTGGTTAAGAGCACTGCCTGTTCTTCCAAATGGACCCAAGTTCAATTCCTAGCACCTACATGGCAGCTCACAACTGTCCATCTCAGAGAGATTGGACACATTCATACTAATGCACGTAAAATGAAATGAAATAAATTGTTAAAAAAAAAGATTCTTGAAAATCCGATAACACCATGAGAAATGCATATAATTCTGACTTTTGAAATGAATCATAAGGACTCTCCACCACTTTACTCAGATTTTCTGATTTATAACCTGCCCTTTTTGACTTATTGGCATCCGTATAAAATGTGGGAGCTCCAGAAACTGGAGTTCCTTTTATTATACGAGGGAGAAGCCAATTGGTTCTTTTTTATAAACTGAAGTCGCTTGTGTTTTGGGTCTCTGTTGTTGATTTCTCCCAAAAATTCACAGCAAACTCTTTGCCAGTATTCGTTGTCTGCCCGTAATGACACAATCTCAGCATTGGTAAAGGGCACCTCAATTTCAGCTGGATCTATTCCAGCCAGTTGACGATGTCTCATTTTTCCTTTTAGGATCAATTCAGAAAGCTTTTCTATATAGGTTTTTAATTTTTTATTTTGTTTGTGTGCCAAAAATATCCATTCTAAGACACAGTGCTCCCTCTGCATAAGAATTCCTGTGGGAGAATGAATGGAAGGCAAGATAACCAAAATACAGGCCGTCTTTGGATCAATATGTATATGCATCTTGTAATTTCCTTTCCACCAGAGCCAATTCCTTTTCAGCTTCAGTTGATAACTATTTAAGTCCTTATCACCCTGTAAGGTCTGAAATAAGTTACTTAGCTCTTGAGTAGCTAAACCAAGGGTAGTTAACCTCTCCCAGCAATTTTTGAAAATCATTAAGAGTTCTTAATTGGTTTCTTCTAATTTGTACCTTTTGTGCTCAAATTTTTGGTAGAGCTATTTTGTATCCTAGGTAATTAATAGAATCTCTGAGATCTTTGTATTTTTTTCGGGATTACAGATTTTGTAATCCCCAATAAGGCAAAGTTCTATTTATTTTGTCAATATTTTTTCTAATGTTTTCGTATCTGAATCAGCCAAAAAGATATCATCCACATAGTGGTAAATTATGGATTGAGGGAATTGCTTACGAATTGTCTCCAAATGGCTGTTGTACAAAATACAGGCACAAAGTAGGACTGTTTAACATCCCCTGTGGTAAGATTACCCCCCCCCCCCCAGTGATAGCTCTTTACTGGACAGCTTCTATTCAAAGTGGGTACCGAGAAAGCAAACCTTTCCCATCATGTTCATGTAAGGGAATTTTGAACAAGCAATCCTTTAAATCAATCACTATCATTCCTTAGGTAACAAGGAAGGCGATGGGATTCTGGATTGTAACGATCCCATTGGCTGAATAGTTTTGTTAATTGCTCTGAGATCTGTTAACATCCTCCATTTGCCAGATTTCTTTCTGATGACAAATACAGAATTCCAAAGCTGTTGGACTCCTCTATATGCTGAGCCTCCAGCTGTTCCAGGACTAGCTGTTCTAGTGCCGGTAATTTTTCTTTACTCATAGACCACTGTTGAATCCAAATAGGTTGGTCAGTCAACCACCTTAGTGGTAAGTCTGTGGGGGTTTTATTAGCAGTGACTGCCCAACAGGAAGTTGAAAAGACGGCCTCTGCTGTATTTTGTCTATGGACAGCCTAGACAGTCTGAAACTGTTTTGATGGCATTTTTAAATAACTTAAACTTTTTTTTTTTTTTTTAAATCAGGAGTATTACCTGTTTTTTTGGCTTGCCTCCGAAACTGGGGGGATGTTAATCTGGGTTTTCCATTGTTGTAACAGATCACTTCCCCGTAAGTTTATGGCTATCTCAGCCACGTATGGCCTTAATTTTCCTATTTAACCTTCTGGTCCTGTGCATTTAAGCCACCTGACGCTTTGTTTTACTTTAGATAGAGTTCCAACTCCTTGGAATTGGATAGCCACCTCTCGAAGTGGCCAATCTGGGGGCCAGGATTTAGGAGCGATAATTGTGACATCAGCCCCAGTATCCACCACGCCTTCAATTTCAACATTATTCAAAATTAAATTAAAATTGGCCTTTGATCATTTATAGAGGTTTGCCAATATATTTGGTTTTTGTCCCCTTTCTGTTTTTGTTTTTTCTATAGAACTTGCTCTGGCCTCGCTGTCTGATTTTTCAATGTTTGCTCCCAGCGCAGTGGTGTTTAGTTTTCTTGTGGAGGCGTGTCCCTGTCCTGTCCCGGGGCCTGCGAGAGGCCCCCTTGGGCGTTGTTTGATGAAGGATTACCCTGTTTATCTGTTGCTGCTCTACACTCACTCGGCCAATGTCAACCCTTGCCACATCTTCGGCATATTCTAGGACGCAAAGGCTCCCTTGAATTATTTTGGTTTTCCTTGTAACTCCATTTGTTGCAGCCTTGACCATCACAATGAAGACATTTCCCAAGGCCTTTAGGGGTAGCCTCTCCGATCAAGGTCAAACTGGGTGCGTGAGCTCTGATGTCAATCGTATTTCTAATCCATTCGTCTATTGGTGCAGATCTTGCTCTTAATGGCCTTATCGCCTCTTTGCATACAGTATCAGCATTTTCAAAAGCTAAAGATTCTATTAGTGCCTTTCTAGTTAGTGGATCTGATACACTCCTATCCACAGCTGAGGTCAGTCTTTGCAAAAAGTTAGCAAATGTTTCACTTGGACCTTGTATGACCTGGGAGAATGGCTCAAGCCTTTTTTCTGATTCTTCAACCTTGTCCCAGGCATTTAAGGCTGCTAGGCGATATAATGCCAAGGTTTCTTCGTTATATACAGCTTGCGTCTCTGGGTCAGCATAGTGGCCATCACCAAGCAGCTGATCCTTAGAAACACCAGCACCTCTGGCTCTATTTTTGTATGCTATCTCTCTAGCTTCTCTCCACCATGAAAGACACTGGCCCAGGTTCTAATACTCCCTTTGCCATATCCTCCCAGTCCTTGGGGATTACTCTACTTCTGATTGACCAGGAAGTCAGTATTTGTGTTACAAATGGTGAACGCATTTCAAAATTAGTGACACTTTCCTTAAATTTCCTCAGATCTAGCACTTCCACAGGGCGCCATTCAGCTTCGTGATAATCCTGTGGATGATCATCATCTGCTGGTCTCTGTTTGTTTTGTCCAACAATCTCTTGAATCTCTTGTTTTATGCCTTGCTTCTAACATTTAATTTTTTCTTTATATTGTTCTAATTGTTCTTTGTGTTGTTCCAGTGTCTTTTCTAAAACCTCTGCCCTATCTTCCTGTTGTTTATTCTGTTCTATAAGTTTTTGTATCTCTTGTTTTATGTCCTTTTTCCAACCTTCACTTTTTTTCTTTATATTGCTCTAGCATCTTTTCTAAAGCCTTTGCCTTTGAGAAGACATAAAAGGCTAATCCAATGATTAAAGTTAAACTGAGGACTATGTCACCATAGTCGTAACTTCTAAATTTTCCTTTATTTCTGTCTTAAAACCGTAGAGAAGATTATCAGCCAAGCTCCAAGAAGTCTGTTTTACTCCCATCCTGTCCATTTTGTTTACTTAAAATTTGCGTATAGCATAAAAGTGTGATTATTAAACAATTTACCTGATCATAAGTTCTGTTCGTGGTTTGTGTTCTTTCGTGCTGTGCTGTGTCTCACAACGCTGCTCCTGTTTATCAGGTCACAGAGAAGAAGGGTGGTTTCGCCTCCCGCATGTAATTTAGAATTATTTTACCAGATCCCTACTCCTCCCCCCAGTCGGCTGCGGGCCTGTCTGACTTGGAAAAGCACTTAGTTTGGACATATTAAACTGGCCTTTTTCCTCTACGTAAGCTTTTGTCCTGAGAAAGCAGTTTAAACAGCCTCCCAGCTTTTCTTCTTGACCTTACCAGTTCAGATGCTTGAGGCTTCTCTGTCTCTGGCTCCTGCTTCCACCAAGAGGTATTTTTTTTCTGTCTCCTTCACTGGATCCTGACCCCTTCCTCTGGGAAGTTATTGGGTCCATAAATGTTTGCTCCTCAGACCGGCAAAAAACCCTCCTTGAGGGATTTCGCTTTCTGCCCTGGCTAGCAAAGTCTGGTTTTGAAAAGCTTCCTTGTTAAAGAGCCACTTTTTTTTTTTTTCTTTTTTTTCCCTCTACCTAAAGAAACTGCCTCTCGGAGTTTGTATGTATCAATTTTTGTTTTTCTGCAGCTGGAGGCCTTGCTGCTCCCCAGGGGGTCTATCTATCCAGAGATCTTCGAGCTCCTAGTTTAGGAACTGCCTTTGCTTTGTTTTTAAGGACAGAACTAAAAAACTGCTCTATAGTTTTATTTTCTATGTAAGTTCTTGTTATATTACTGTAAATTCTTCCACACGTCGGTATGCCATTTGTTGTTGACTATTGATTTATCTCTTAGTTAAGCAGCGATTATTCCTAAAATATCTGTAAACCCAAATCACCACACAGAGACTAGGATTTATTTAATTAACCTGGACAATAGTTACTCCATCCTAAACCTCCAAGCCTGCATAGTTTCCTATCATTCAGATTTCACCCATTATACTTGCTTTTAGTCTATCTCTGGTCCAGTTCATCTCTCCTGCAGGTTCGAAGTCCTCTCCTCCAGGATCTCTCTTCCTGACTCCCTCCCACTTATTTTTTTCTCCTCCCCTTTGGACCAGGATGTCCCACCCTATTCTCTCCATTGCTCAGCATTGGCTGGTTGTTTTATTGACAATACAGAGAACAAATGGTGGCATGTTTACACAAACTTGAGACAGGTGATGCTTGGCACAAACATCACAATGCGTTCGGATTGAAACCAGACAGTAGGGTAGAGAAATCAGCATTTGAATGAACAAGGGTAAATTGTATACATCCCAAAAGAACATTATACCAATACAAAAGTTTTAGGGAGTTAACACCAAAAGAGGAGTTACACAATAGTAATTTCTATTGGGAACAGTCTACTTTTTAATTGTTTTAAAAGACTTAGTGTCTTTTCCTGGGTTGTTCTGTTTTGATTTCTTCATATCTGTCCTAGAGTCAAATGGCCTTTTGACCCAGGACAGAGATTTGAGAAAACTTTAAAGAAGCATGCTTGGACAGGTCGAGGGTGGGCGGTTACTCAACTTCAGAGCAGGCTTTAAACACTGCGAAATCTGACATTATCCACACGAGAAGACATTTGACTTCCTGCAGAACTGAGTCAAATGACCAGAAGGAGGAACCAGAGCAGACAGAGAACAAAGAAAGCCAGGGATAAAAAAGGCTTTGTGGGACTTAAATAGCAGACTTCATTGAGTAAGCTCCAGGAGGGAACTGGGAGACAGAACTATAACAAAACTTATTCAAACAAAACACAAGACACGACAGCAACTGTTTCCAGGGAGTCCTAACTGGGATCAACTCACCTGAATAAATAGAAACAGTAGCAATAATCAGATAAGCAGTGACAGGCCACCATGCTCTCTCTCATCGACACAGCTCATTGACAACCAAGGCCATTGTGGGGTAGAGAGTGAAAGAACCCCGGGGGGTGTCTTCCGCCAGAGAGACCCCCTCCCAAGGATCAACGAGACCAGTTGTTCGGATGCAAACAGCAAGAGGCTTTATTCGATACGGGTACCCGGGCGACAGAGCCTTTCGGCAGACTCGCGCCCTGTCCCCAGGTTAGCTGGGTGATTTATACATTCTGGTCCCTCCCAGCATGCCCAATTCCTGCCTGGCAAGCATCTATTGGTCAAAATGCTACATTTTGAATTGATTGGCTACAGGAAGGTCACCAGACCATTGATCATGACCAGGTGTCCCTCCCTAGGGGGAGGGTCCAGTTTCCTAGCAACTGTATCTCTAGTGGGTGGGGAAAGAACGCAGGGAGGTAGCTCTCCCCTCAGGGAATTTACTACTATACCGTGCCTACTCTACTGTCTTAACAATCGCAGCTATTTTGTCTTTGGTCTCTCAATGGGGTGGTTTGAACAAAGCCATGGTTAAGTAACAGGGAAGGCGGGAAGGCAGATTGTGAACCGAGTCACCTATCCGGCCCTTATCTCAGGTGCCTAGAGTGCTTTTCTCAGGGACTTCCGTTACCCCTCAAAGCCCAGGTGCCCAACTGCAGATATCCTGTTGTTGCCCGCATTATGCTAGGGTTTTATTCTTTCAAGAGTCAGTCAACAGGTCGATCTTTGGTTTGATCTGCAGTAAGAGTAATATTAGTTTCTTGATTTTTATCTATTCACAGTACTAGCTTCATCTTGCCACCATATTCTGAATTTTAATTAAATAAGCCTGGTTTCTAGAATGACCCTGGTTAGGCCTTCCAATTATATGGGATTAACCATCAAGCATTCATCGGTGAGTCCTTGTAAAAAATTTTAGCAGAAGTAGAATGCATTCTATAAGCAACTATGGAGTGTTTAAGGTTCTTCATTGTCTTAAAGGTAATTGGAGTATGAATAAAATTATCATTAGGTCCAACCTGAGTTATAGTTACCGGGAATTGAAACAAGTTGTCTATGGAACATTGCCTACAGGCATTTTGAAGATTGCATCTTTTTTGAACCTCATATTGATCCTTTTTTTGATTAAAAGGCTTAGAAAACTTGAGATTATATGCAGAAGGTCCACCATCAATACTGGAACCACATCAACTGGGTCCTCGCCCATTTCAAAAGCAAATTTTAAAATTTCCTTTAGTAATTCTTCATACTGAGTTTTGGAAAGAACAATCTCTTCCGAAGAGGAACCATGAGGATTCTGTTTTGTTTTGGTTTGGTTTTGGATACAGGGTTTCTCTTTGGAACTTGCTCTGTAGACCAGGCTGGCCCTGAACTCACAGAGATCCACCTGCCTCTGTCTCCGGGGTTCTGGGATAAAGGGCATGTGCCACCACAACCTGCCAAAGACAAAATATCAAGATTACACATCCCAAATTTAGGCGGAGGTCTAAGTGCTGGTAGGCGGTCAGCTGTTAAATATCTGGATTGGCATTTGTCCTTTTTTTTTTTTTTTTTTCTGCCTCACCTTCAGCCATAGCATAACTGACTGTGCAAGCTCTGAGACTCATTAAGTACGTAAAGTGCAAAAGGACCAAACGGCAATAGGACTATTTCCCTCTTTGATGAGCATTTTTTAGAGATTTCATTATTTGCATCCGTGTCTCATGATGGGTGAAACCCATAACGGTGCTTCTGAACTCGTTTAAATAATTGTGAAAAGGCTTCATGTGGTTTAATTTTTTGTACACACCCCGTCTCATCCCCCTTAAGTAAGGCTTTGTAGCTCTCCAACTGGTGGGGAATTTTCCGTTTCTTTGCTGTTAATGCCGTCAGTTTCTGCTTCCCTTTTGTGTTTTGGATGTCTTTACTGAAAGCTGTGTGCCATTCCTTGAGCCCTACATTTGGGAACCAGATGGTGAAAAGAGGACATCACACACACTGGAAGTAAGGAAGAGCCAAGGACGCAGCTCCGGGAGCTGAGTCTTCATTCTTAGCCACAGTATCCTGTTACAGCTCTAACTGCAAAACACACAGTCTGTGAGACGCCGATCTGCCAACGTTCTTTTTCTGACTGGAAAAAGAGAGAGCAAGCTTTTTACACGTTACTAATTGAACCCTTTCCCAGAAGATAAATGCAAAGAACATGACGCCTGGCCGTGGAAGCACTTGTTGGAGCGTGAAGGTAATAGTCTGCCGAAAGAAGTCCTCGCCTGATGCTGGTTCAGCAGCTCTTCAGTGTGGACGCCCGGTCGCCCGGCTGGTCGAAGATGCCTCCTTTCCCCAGCACATGTTTCTGGCGTCGTCAGCTGTTGGATGGCTGAAGTTACTGGGCTCACGTTCGGACCTTCGGCTTTGTGCCGTGACCACACTGTTTTTACTGCGGCCTGTAATACAGCTGAGGTCCGGCATGGTAGTCTCCCCGGCATCTCCTTGCTCAGGATTGTTTTGACTATGAATTAGTACTTCTAAGACACTAAATGTGCAAACGGACAGAACTTAGCGGCCGTGGGTGACGAAGGGGCGCCCCTAGGCGGGTGGCTGCAGGTTGCGGGTCAGAGTTGTTTTTTTCCCCCACAGGCTCTCATCGACTATCTGAGGCTGGTCTAGAACTCACGGTGTAGACGACGCTTGGCCTTAAAGTCATAGAGATCCGCCTGCCTCTGCCTCCTAAAGGCTGAGACAGAAAGTCTGCACCGCCACGCCCGGCTGGTTAATTACCTTCCTAGCACAGGCGCAGTCACATTGCTTTCTTTTTTTTTTTTTTTAAACAAAAAAGTTTCGTCTTGTTCAGTGTTTGTATGCGCTTGCGTGTATTTATGAACCTTGTTTTTTGTTTTCTCTTATTAAAAGTGTGGTTTTCGGGCCGACTCTGTTGGTGCCAAGGATAAGGATTCCTTCCCTCTTCCAACTCCAAAGGGAGGAGAGCACAGCGGAGGTGACCAGGTGTGTCTACACCGAGTCCTCAGGCCCCCGGCCCGCTCCTACCCCGAGTGGCTCTGGACCAGCCCTGGACCTGCCCTCTGCAGCCTCCTCCTTTATGCGGAGGGAGCCGCAGCCAGGGTTCAGCCCGAGCGAGGTCCAGCCGGAATCGGGGCCTTCTGGCTTTCGGGGTTCCCAAGGCTCCGTCGGAAGAAAACTATCCAGTTCCGCAGCTCCCCGGTTCTCAAAGCTGAACTCTTTGGTCGGATCCGAGAACAGCAGGGTGGAGACGCTAACGGATTGTCTTGTAAATTGCAGACACCGTGCTGTCTCTACTAATTTGGTAGAAAAGCAAAACCCTAAGCAGAGGTTCTTGCATTGGCCGGGAATCGAACCCGGGTCTCCCGCGTGGGAGGCGAGAATTCTACCACTGAACCACCAATGCTTCTTCTAAACACCATTTTGAAGGGTGGAAGGACCTAATTTCTTTGACAAGATGTGTGTTTTAACAAGGTGTGTCTTATGGTTGGCTCAAAGTAGATAAGGCAGCCAAACCAAAGGCTTCCATGTGAGAACTGTGCTCGAGGAAGCCTTAAATGTCTGATTCGCCTGAGCCCGCTCAACCCGGAAAACAGCTCCTCCAGGCTGCAGGAGCCTCTTATTTCTGATCGCCAATCTTCAATTTTTAACTTCAAATGGTTGACTCGGTGTTTGTCTCCGTGTTTATGAGGTGGCCAGTCTGCGGGTTCTTATTTCATTTAATAATTTTTATGTAACCCTCTAATTTTTTTTTTCCTTTTTATAGTTTTCAGTAATTCGTGTGTTTGTCGTTAACAAAACCCTTTCCTTTCTCTGCACCATATGTGGACCTTTGACTTTCACAGTGTTAATCCCAAAGATTCGAGGAGGAAGACCACCAACCCAGGACATCACGGTTAAGTTGAAGGAAGCAATGCATCAAAGCAAGCTTTTCTATCCGTGTAAGTGGGCTGCCTCCCCCTAAGGAGGTTGGACAAACTCAGAGGTAGGGAGTTTCCAAACGGGGGACTTGGTGGGCAAAATTGGCGGGATTACAGGAGCAGAATGTAAGCATAACAAACTCTTGAAACAAAGACAAAGGTGATCAGAACACAGTGGCCATACCAACCTTTTCAAACAAAGGTAGGAGTGCCAGATGGTTATAAGAAGGTTTTGAAGTAAAAGTGTGGTTGCTGTTTGCTGGAACCGTGTGGAACCATTTGTAGTTAAGGGTACAGGTG
The DNA here is from genome assembly GCA_010120015.1 of Rhombomys opimus. Classification (NCBI taxonomy): domain Eukaryota; kingdom Metazoa; phylum Chordata; class Mammalia; order Rodentia; family Muridae; genus Rhombomys; species Rhombomys opimus. The sequence goes on along the minus strand of REGO01001327.1, from coordinate 56,608 downwards.
GGCACAGCCCAATCCTCGAGAAACAGATTTAATTATAAACAGGAGTGAGCCTAGTTTGTCTTATAGCATATAAGACGGCTGTCAAGTCTAAGATGGGGGAAGATAGTCCATAGACTGATGGAAAAGGAAGAGTTCAGGGAGAGCGGACATGGCTAGTGCTTATTTTTATCTTCGAGTATGCACTGCAGAAAATAAATAAACTCAAGGTGTTTATTAGTTGCAGTTCACCGGGAAGGTGAGTTATTACACACAGATAAACAAGGAGGCAGGGTTTATGGTGGACAGCTGGATCAAGGAGACGGGTTTAGCTAATGTGGTAGGAGTGATCTCTGTAAGGATCTTCATGCCATGAACTGCTGGGGGTTGGTTTGACGCTCTGTGTATTGAGGTGCTAAATTTTGGGCTCCAAGATCTGTTTGCAGTCCAGATGAGTGGATTCTCACATACACCAAATAAACTTTGCTCCCTGATTAAATCTGACTGGTTAAATTAAAAAAGCCAGATAGCCTGTAACTGGGCAGAAGAGAGGTAGTCCAGGCTTCAGTGCCCAGGCTTGGGGTCTCAGGTAGGGACCACGAAGATCGAGAGGAGAAAGAAGAGGGAAGTTGCCATGGGGCAGTAGGGGCATGAGCACATGGCCTTGAGGGCTGGCCTGATGGAACAGGAGCATATTGGGGAACATGGCTGGGAAACAGCGAATCATGGCCTTGAGGGCTGATGTCTGTCCAGCTCTCGTGCTTTAAAGCTTATTATAAATCTGATAAGTCTCTGTGTCTTTTATTCGGGAACTAAACCTCTAGTAGGTAATTAGGAGTGAGAGGGAGGGGGCATGGCAACCCTCCAAAAAACAATTCTACCTCAGTGAACATGGGAGGGGGTAGTTAGGGTGGACATTTTCTCCACACACTGCCAATATCCACACACAGACCAGAAACAGCCTTTGCCATCCCTTTGAGCCTTGAGGATGGGCGTGGGGGACATTCTGCCAGTTTTCTATGAGTCTGAGGCTTTGGAGTTCTTGCGATGGTCGTGTCTGTGTCAAGAGCATCCGCTCGGGACTTGGCACACTCAGGGTTCCCTCTACTCCCTGCTGGTCTTGCTGCGTAGCCCAGGCTGGCCTCATACCTCCCCCCCACCCCCCACCAGTCTCCTGAGTGCTGGGATTCCAGGAGTGGGCTACCACACTAGTCTACTGTAAAAAAGCATACTTTATGTTATATTTATTGGTGTTTGCCTGCATGCTTATGTGTGTGTGTGTGGGGGGGGGGAAGTGTCCACAAAGGTCGGAAGAGTCCAGGTCTTCTTGGACTGGAGTTATAGGGAGCTCTGTGGATGCTGGGAATTGAAGGAGTCCTCCAGAAGACAAGCCGGTGCTCTTGACTGCTGAGCCATCTCTACTGCTCTCATTTTTAAGGAGAGCTGTTTCACAAGCGCTGCTCCACCTTGTCTGGGAGAGACTTTCATGTTTCCTCACACTCCTTCCGTTTGCCACATTTGAACCTAAGATATAAAACCATAGTTCACCACATGCTACACAGGCACATCCTATCTGATCACTGACCACAGCCTTATCAAAACGATGTCACCATCATGGCAAAAGGGAGGGGCCCAGATACAAGAGAGGGCCCCTTGACATGTCACAATCATCTTGAATCTTACAGCCCTGGCTCTGTAGGAGTCCAGGTGGCTGCCATGTAATAATTTTCTTTCAAATAATACATCCCTGTTATGGGGACAAGCAGCTGGAGAGAAAGCCATAGTAAATTGGCACCAACTTGTGGTCATTTCCATTCTGGCGTGTGTGTGTGTGTGTGTGTGTGTGTGTGTGTGTAAAAGCGGGTTTAATAAGAGCTGCCTTCAGTAGCAAGGGTAAAAAGTTATTTATAAGAGCAGCTTACCAGTGGCTACACCACTGATGAAAATGTCCATCCTCCAGCAACCATTAACTACATCTAGACCCTCCGGGAAGGGATGGGAAAGGGTGGGGGATGGGGGGCCTCTTTGAGCCTTTCTTCCCAGCAGTTGTTAACCGCCTGTATGATACTTTCTTTTGGTTTATTTTCAAGTTCATATTTTAGGTCAGTATTCATAAAAAACAGTTTGCCATTTTATGTATCTCGTCTCAATACATTAACCTGATAAACAGACTTTAAACTTCTTCATCTACTGCCTAAGGACATTACCCAAGAAAGGTTTTACCAATTCATTTCATTTTTTTTTCACCCACCCCCTTTCTAATTCATTTCTATTCTTAATACATGAAAGTATTGATTCTTTTTCATTCTTTCCAACCTGCTCTTCAACAATTTCCATTTCCTCAACTTGAAGAGGTATTTAATTGTCTTGACTTATGGCTGGATTCTGGTCAAGCTCGAATTTCTGTTCTCTACCCTTTATTCTCCTTTCTGTCACAGTACCCCCTACTTCTTGGCATCTGTCCTAGTCCACGTTCCACTGCTATGAAGAGACACCACGACCACAGTAACTCTTATAAAAAAATTTAATTGGGGTTGGCTTATAGTTTCAGGGGTTTAGTCTGTTACCATTATGGCAGGAAGCACGGCAGCAGGCAGGCAGAAACGGTGCTGGAGAAGGAGCTGAGAGTGCTAAGCCTGGATCTGCAGGCAGCAGGAAGAGAGAGACACTGGGCGTGGCTTGGGCCTCTAAAACCCCGCCTCCAGTGACAAGCTTCCTCCAACAAGGCCACAGCTACCAATCCTTTCAAAAAGATGAGCCTACGGGGACCATTCTCATTCAGGCCATCACAGATCCTTATTTAAACTTCATCTATTTACATGCATATGTAGTAATTATTTTAATGTAGCACTAAAGAGCAAGTTCCACAAAAGTACATAAATCTCATTTGCTACTGTACCTTCAGGACCTAGAACGATGGATGCCGTCAAAGCTAGTAACTGCATGAATGAATGGTTTGCACAGATGTCCATTAAAATTGGCATTAGCTAAAATCCCAGAGATTTAGTGCATTAAGATTGGCATTAGCTAAACTCCCAGAGATTTAGTGAGTGTTTGTTTTGTTTTGTTTTGTTTTGTTTTGTTTTGTTTGTTTTCAGTTTCCCACCCTTCATGTCCTAATCATCTTGAAGGAATCTGTTTTGTCTTTAGAAAAATCCAGTTCAAATCCTGGGTTTGGCCAGTCTCTGTTCCTAGCTCTCAGAATAGTCTCCTCTATTCATGGATAATGGCCCTGGGACTTCGTGTGAGACGTCTGCTCTGTGTTCATAAGGAGTGTTAGCCTTTAGTACTCTCTCATGATCACTCAAGTAACATGGATACCGAGAGGTTACACCAATTTTGGGATGACTCCTTTAGGTGTTGATTTTCACCTCCTCCACTAATGAAGTATGTATGTTAAGATATACACACATACACGTCTATGTTTGACCCTTGTTTTTTGAAACAGACTCTAGGCTGACCTTGAACTCCTGATCTTCCAGCCTCGATCCCCCCAAGCGCTGGGGTTACAGGCCTGAGCCGTGCCTAGAGGAACTCTCAACAATGTGCTTTGCATACACGGGCAAGCAAAGGAATGACAAGACCACATTGCCCGTGAGTCTCTGCCATGCAGGGTCACCATCCAGGGTTGTGTGTCCAGCTTTTGCTTGAGGAGAGTCTTAGGAAAAGGAAACTGTAAATCACTTTTGAGTGTGCTATCAAGTGCATGTGTGACACAGTCTCCCTACCCTCTCCCCAACTGACCATTGTCTACGCCAAATCCTTTCTTTCTCCTTGGTAAAGATAAGAAAATTTTCTGTATACCTAATTTTTGCTTATTGCTTACATGAAGTTCATCTAGTCTATGCGTTTCATTTATGTTTGGTTTTGAGTTCATTGTTCCTACTGAAATAGTAAAATCAAGGGCTGGTGAGATGGCTCAGGCGTTAAGAACAGTGGCTTCTCTTCCATGGTTTCTGAGTTCAATTCCCGGCAACCACGTGGTGGCTCAGGACCCTCTGTAAAGAGGTCGAATGCCCTCTTCTGGCGTGCAGGTGTACACGCAGACAGAGCGCTTGTGTTTGAATCCAGTGGCAGTGTTTTCAAATGCAAATAATTAAGTAAACATTGGTACACAAGGCACATTACCTGCCAAGAACCCCATATCCCTAATTTTGGCTCCAAATTGTCCTCTGGCTTGGCAAGGATTGAAGGAAGCTGCCAGTCAGTTATGTGCTTACTCTTAGATGCATCACTAAGCATGCTGCTGATGTGTGAGTGTCCTTAGGAAGCAAGACAGCAATGAATCCAGATGGTGATTCTTCCTCTACGAATGCTTAGACCCCAATACAGACGAGAAATACGTTGAATGTGTAACAAACGCACCATTCACACAAGCATGGCGGAGGGGCCCCAGCTCTGTGCAAACACAGCAAAAGATTAAGTAATCTTGGCCTGCTGAAGAAGAGGTCAGGATATCTTCTTGAATCACGTCATGAAGAAATGTCTGAGTGAGCTGGCTGGTGAAACGGGGAAATGTGATTAGGCTGAGCAACTGGAGCAAGCGCCCTTTCCCATCGTCTTCACTATTTCTTCTGAGCAACGCACAGAGGTTGTTTTGGTTGCCTGTTTGTTTTTTAAACAGTGGTCTTTTACCCAAATTTGGTGAGGAATAGAGAGGGTCAGAATGGTTGGCCTGTCAGTCAGGACTCATCTTAGAAGCCTTGACAAAATAATAACCATTTCAGCCACAGAAAGGAAAAAGAAAGGCTGGGAAATTGGGAGTCTTCGTCTGAGAGAGAAGTCATCCTTAACCCCCGTAGCTTGAAGGAGAGGGGCATCAGGTGCCACACCCAGGAAACAGCGTCTCCACTGGTGGCTTCTGAACCGAACCAGCTGCCATAACGAGGTTGGGAGAATGAGGGTCCCAGGAGCCCTTGCTCTCACAGACTTCTAATCTTGTCTGTCTAATTTGGCAGCTGATGTTGATGCTGAAGAGACAGAAGGCTGGAGCGTGTTACTGACAGTAATGCCTCTAGGGTAGAAAGACGGGTCTAAAGGTGAGCAGCGCCGTGGGAAGGCGTAGGATGGTAACTTAGGAAGCACAGCAGCTCTCCTCGTCCCCTCACACATGCTGCTGCTGGGGAGAGAGTGTTCCACACAAGCCCGCTGCCTCAGCAGTGGGTACAGACACAATTACCCCTTTCTTCCGGGCAGGGGCGTTGCTTTAGCTTGGCTTGTGGTGCTGTGATCAACGTGGTGACCAAAAGCAACTGGGAGAGGAAAAGGCTTATTTCAGTTTACCGTTTCCGTCCTTCAGGAAGAGAAGCCAGGGCAGGGACCCAGAGGCAGAAGCTGAAGCGGAAGCCATGGCAGGATGCTGCTTACGAGCTGGGTCCTCACAGCTTGGTCTGCCTGCTTTCTCATACCGCCCTGACGGCATGCCCAGGGGTGGCACCGCACACAGGGGGCTAGGCCCTCCCGCGTCAGTCAGTCAGTCAGTCAGTCAGTCAGGAAGATGCCCTATCGGCTTCCTTAGAGGCAATCTGATGGAGGTAGTTTCTCAATTGCGTTTCCTCTTCTCAGATAACTCTGGCTTGTGCTAAACTGAGAAAAAGCTAACAAGAGAGGGCGTTTCACTTTAACCTAAATGGTGTGTTGCGTTATACCAACATTGCAGTATTGTCCAGGAAGCAAGTGAGAAGCGAGGCCTGGGGAGTCAGCCTGGAAGACGACCTATAGGTCGGTCTCTAGGGAGCTCTGCCACATTGTCCGAAATCACAGCTGCGAGGAGCAGAGTCCCGCCTGGATGCAGGACGGTGCTCCTCCTTCCTGGAAAGTCCTGGGAAGTCAAAAGACTTCCAACGTCTGCTGTCCTCGGCGAGCGCCGAGGCACCAAGAAGACAGAAATGCACCAAGAAGACAGAAATGTCGTATTTCTTGGCCCTCTTCACATCCCTACTGCGAAAGATGAATTTTACCCAGAGAGAACCTAGCTTTGACCTGATTTCAGCCCATTCCCACTGTGCCTGACAAAGCTGCCGTTGCCTGAAAGCGCCTTGCTGAACCGCGGAGCAGAAAGAAGCGATCGGCCGTGATCAGCAGTGACGCTTTGGCGGTCTCAAGGCAGCGCTCCCTTTGCACCACAGGGAAGCTGCTTAACTTCTCTGAATTTATTTATGTCACAGGCAGCACTGACACAATGATAACACGCAATCATCGAGAAGTGTTTGCTCTCCGGCTAACATTTTTCCATTGAAATTAATTTTTACTTCCTGCTGAGTGCCAGTCCAGAGGCTAGCCTAGGGGAAGAGGAACCGAGCTGTGGCTGCGAGGAAGGAGTCAGACCACGAGAAGCTCAACCTTACCCACAGGCTGGATAAAACCCTTAAAACACAAAGCCGTGTGCAGACAAGCTCGAGGGCAGGGCCTCTCTGTGTGCACCCTTTTTGATCCTCCTGAGTACAGACTTCCCTGCAAATATCTATTTCATGCCGAAGTCCTGCTGAGTCCGCTAGCTGTACTAGCTGAGTGTTTTTGAGACTGGGCCCAGGCTGAAGGCTGCTCACTGCCTGGCTCTGTGCTGGAGGGCTGTGGGTATGTTATCAGGGACTTCACCGATGGGAGCTTTCAAACAGCCCCGCAGTGTAAAATGCTCTCCAAACAGCTGATTTCATCTCCAGTGAGGTTTCCTCACTCTCCCTCCAGTTTGCCTCCCCCCGCAGATTGCTGTACTTAGGGTGTCAGCCACTTTATTCATTCACTAAATTCTAAGGCTATTCTGAAGGACGGAATTGCATTGCCAACAGAAGACGTCTTAGAAATTTGGGATTGAGGTGTCTTACAGCAGATTATTTTTCTTGTCTATACAAATCCAATGCTGAACAGTTCATAGTCATGCTGAATGTTCACACACACACACACACACACACACACACACACACAGACACACGCACACAGATAGTCGAATTTTCACAGACAGGTTTCACAGACAGGTTGAAGACGATAAAATGGAGCCTCTAGTAAAACCAAACAACAAACCCCCCAAACATAACAAAAAACAATCCAGGGAACCGAAACTCCGTGGAGGATGTGAGATCGGCTCCCAGCACAGGTGCCTCATCGCTGCGGTAACTCTGACGCCGGAAGATCTGCCGCCCTCTTCTGGCCTCGGGGAGCACTGCACTCACATGAACAAACCCGCACACATACACATAATCCAAAGGAAGGATTCTGAGTCAGGCATGGTGGTGCACACCTGTAATCCTGCACTCAGAAGCTGGAGACAGGACAAGCAGAAAGTCCAGGCTAGCCTCAGCTACACGTGGAGTGTGAAGCCAGACTGCACTAAATGAGACTCTTGTCTCAAAAACCAACAAAAATCTACATTAGAACTCCATGGTCATGGACTTTGGGTAATAATTCTGTTGTCACTGTCTAGAGCTTGAATGTGGTGAGGATTTCATCCTGGTGATTATCACCGTTACTTCTTATAGAAAACATCCATGCTGTGCCTTTGGCAAAATCACCATATAATAGTGTGTAACGTTCTAAATAATGGGAAGAGGGAAATGGAAAAAAATATATATTTTATAAGATGAATATTTCTGATAGTTAGAGAAAAGCCAGCTCTCCTTAGGAACTCGTGAAACCAATTCCCATCTGCTAAAAGGAGTCATTTTCCTTAGCTCTGTAGAAGGGACAGGCTGCCTGTGGTACCTGTCAGCATAGCAAAGCTCACGCTGCCACGCAGGCTCCCACAGTATCACAAGTGCCTGTTACACGTTTCAAGCCCACGATAGCATCCTGGCCTTTCTCACTTCCTCCGACACTTAGCTCCCTCCGGCTCAGGGGATTCCCTCCTCCCAGCATCCTTCTTAGAACCCGCTATTCTCAGCACCTGCCCCCACACTGCTGTCGGTCTCCTGCTATCTCCCTATCTCCGGCTATTTCCTCTCTAGCTCTCCCAGGCCCTCAGCCTTAGCCATGTCCGGTCTGTTGGCCGTGTTTAGGCTCTTTTTTTCTTTCTTCTGGACTCCTTCAGATGCCTCTGCTGTTCTTTGTCTTATATCTACGATATAAATCTTAACTGTCTCACTGAGTGGCCATGTCTGCAGCTCCTTCACTTCACCCCTCAAATACAATTAACAACCATGTCGAGGAAGCCAATTAAAAGTATTAAGTCCTTTTTATTCATGGTCAGAGCAAGAGCAGCCTTGTGTCTCTGTAAAGTCCCTTTGTGCCAAGGCTCAGGGGTACAGACTTTTTAAGGCAAAACCCACAAGAACCATAATTGACATCAAAGTTAGATGAAGATCAGGCAAACCTTGAAATGTTCATTCTTGGCAGAATAGTAATTATTTTAGATATAACAGATCAATTATTTTAAAGTTATTTTAGTTTCCTTTTATTTTGACTAACATGTCAAGGCCACGGACATCTCAATTGTACTGTTGATGGACCCGACTGATTACATTTTAGGGTAAAAAGCCATTTTGTTATGAGGTCAGAATAAGTGGGTTCTATTTGCTATAAAATTCAAGTTTGACTCGCACAGACTCTACCCTAATAAAATAAGGTGTTCTGACAAGGAACCCTGACATGTTCTGCCAAGATGACCTGCCAAATAATCTAACCTGCTATCTGTATCTGCGTCTGTAAGATTCACTTGCACAGTGCGTGTGTTAGCACACCCCCAGTGTACACTTCTTCCCATGTAAAAGGAGGCCTGAAAAGCTGACCCTCACCGTGTTCTCCAAAGCCGCTCTGGAGGGTCCGTCCTATGCGTAGTGACTAAAGCTCACTTAACTGGCTTTAGTTTGGTGGTTTCTGTCCTCAACACTGCCAAGGCAGTCGTGACTGTTGTTGGGGTAGGCAGAGGGCAGAGAGCTACCTAAACAAACACAGACTGGAGCCAGAACAAGATGACGCTGCCTTAGTCATTTCAAAGAGACTCGAGGCACCCGCTGCGAGGCCACTGTGTGCTCCGCCTGGGACGCACCTTGCGTTCTTGTTGTTCAACCTTGCTTGCTTAACCTTCTGTTGGCTTGGTCCCCTTTCTCCCCGAAAATAGCATATATAAGACACAGCTTACTCAAGACCTCCTAAAGCCAAATGTACCTATTTCCTTATCTTCTGACCTCCTGGTGCTCTCTTTCAGGACCTGTCATTGAAGAAAGTGACCTATTGTCCTGATCAAAATATGCAATATCCAATTTTATGCTGCACAGATCCCCTTTCCCAATTTAAGGTTTACGACAACATGAGGTCCCTGAGCTCACAGATGGCACCAGAGACACCAGAATTGTTAGACACGCAGGCTTTCTCTTCAACAGACGAAATCGGCACCTGTTCATCCAGAAGGCCAGAGCAGATGTTCCTGGTAACCTCGTGATGTTTTGCTGTTCTGTGAAACCAGCCCTCACCCCAACCGCCCTTATCCTGAGCATTGTTTCTGTCAGTAGAACCCCTTCTTGTGGAAGAGGTCACAGGTGCTTTGCAAAAGAATACACTTTGCAAGGGAGTTTTGACGTTGTCTCGCCATAAGCTTTTTAAAATGGTAATTGTCACAGGAAAATGTCCCTGTCCCCCAACCCCAAATTCACTGTGTTTAAATATCTAAAAACCAAACGCCTGGAGTGAGACTCCAGACGTTTGTAGCAGCCTGGCTAACTAAGTCATGCTGAGCCCAGTTTCCTTCCAACCTCATGCTGACTGTGACACTTGGTTTTCTGTGACATCTGGTTTTCTGTTGTTGTTGGTCTAGTTCAGACTCCCATCATGATGTCTGCTGTGGTGTCTGCTTTCAGTGACGTTTGAGTTCACTACTGTAATTGTTTTGGGGCAACACAAACGGCCACATGTAGGATGTTGAGCCTAATGTGTGTGTTCTGGATGTCCATTAACTGGCCATTTGTTTCTTCATCTCTTGATGTCCTTGGCAAGTGAAAGAGTCACATGTCTCTTACATTAAAGAGAAAGCAAGATGTGAATTAGGAGAGAGAGCTGGGGGGAGGGGAGAGAAAACAAGCCAAAAACAACTCATAGGCTGAAAACCAGGTCCCTGTTTCCAGTTGCTCAAGATGAAAAGTTCTCGGAGGCAGTGGGAAGTGCTACCCAGGTGTGATGCTGTTCTTGCTTGTCAACTTGACTCCGCCACGTGGAATTAACTAAAACCTCCAAATGGAGGTCTGGCCTGTGAGGGGTTTCTGTCTAATTTGAAGTGGGAAGATCCACTGCTCATCTGGATCTTTGAGGTAGTGAAAGGGTTAAACTCTATGCTGTTTCTCAGACCCCATCCAAGGTCAGCTTGTCCCTGGAGCACCTTGGCTCCCCACCCTTAAGTTCTGAGAAAAACCGCAGAATGTTCTCAGCAGCTTCCAGCTGGACACAGCAGCTGAGGCAGAGGGATAAAGACGGGGTCGGTTAAGAAAGCATGAGCTGTCCCCAGGGTCCCAGTGCTCCTCCTGGCAAGCTGTTCCTCTCTGTGGTTTGGCCAGGTGCTGTTAACCAACTAGGTCAAAGTGCATTTCATTCCTTTACCCTTTGTCCAATCATGTAACGCTAAGGCTTAGAGGTCCCTGCTTGCGGTTTTTCCCTTAAAAACCCTGTTCCCTTGGCGCTGGATGTTGCTCTCCCATCCGGCCGTGTCAGAAAGGATTGCGACCCAAGCTCAAGCCTGAATAAAGACCCTTGTGTGTTTTGCTTTGGACTCGAGTTCCTGGTGGTCTTTTGGAGGTCTCGTGACCTAGGCGGAACATTTTGGGGGCTGGTCCTGGGTTCCCCCAGACCTCCAGGACCCCGACGTGGAGGATGTTGTGCTGGCTGGTAAGTGTCTCCGTGCAGTGTCTGTGTTTGTGTTTACTCTAGGTTCTGAAAAGCCTGGAGGTGTCTGTACCTGAGGCACGATGTGGCTAAGAGCGGAGCCACTAGACAGTTACAGCCATTGGGGGTCTGGCCCTGGGGTGGACAAGGAATCCCACCGTCAGTTGGGGAGATTTTCGGTGGAGGACAGAGAGCCCCGCAGTGGCTTTCTCTCCTCTCTGTGCTGCTTTCAGTTTCCGCAGCAGGAGTCTGTGAGTCTGAGTTTTTGCATTCACTTCTCTTTCCAGTCTCGGAGCAGCTACTTTTTTTGTGTTTGCCTTTGTTTTGTTCTTTGTATTTGTGTCTCTTTGTTTGTATTGGACCGTGACGGACGGTATGGGACAGACTGCTTCTAACTCCCTAGACTTAACTTTTGCCCATTTCTGGGAGGCCCTAGTCTGGCAGGTCTCTGCCAATGCTCTGGTCTCTGCCACTGCTCAGGTCTCTGGTGGCAGAGGTCTTCCTAGAGTCGGGTTGCTTGGGGATGCAGCCCACCCGCAGAAAGGCTTCTGTGCAAGCAGGCAGGCAGCTCTCTTTTTTTTTTCTTTTAATTTTTTTTATATTAATTACAATTTATTTGTTTTTGTATCCCAGTGTAGTTCCCTCCCTCATTCTCTCCCAATCCCACCTTCCCTCCCTCCCTCATCTCCTCCCATGCCCCTCCCCAAGTCCACTGATAGGGGAGGTCCTCCTCCCCTTCCCTCTGACCCTACCCTATCAGGTCTCATCAGGAATGGCTGCATTGTCCTCCTCTGTGGCCTGGCAAGGCTGATCCACCCCTCAGGGGGAGGTGATCAAAGAGCCAGCCACTGAGTTCACGTCAGAGACAGTCCCTGCTCCCCTTACTAGGAACCCATTTGGATACAGGCAGCTCTTAAAGAGGCAACAGCAGCTTCTCAGGAAAGACAGCTACAAGCCTCTATGGTCGTAAGAATTGGATTCAACAGGTAGCAAGATGTTCCTCCCTTGAAATTACAGCTAAAAGAAGTAAAAATAAGTTTTGTCTGTATGTTTTGAATATGTAAGTTTACTATGTTTTGCATGTCTTGTACTGATTATTGGTTATTAAGTATGTTAAGATTTTACAGGATTTCTGTCCTGTCTTAAAAACCAGGTTTATAAAAAATAAGGTTTGAAACTCTGTTCATATGAGATATTAAAGCTGCATCTCCGTGTGTTTGTACACAAGAACTTTTCTTGCTGGGAACCAAAGTTTATAACATCAAAATAATACACTTGGTATTGATTTTAGAGGCACTGAATTGTTTACATGGATAAAATTTGGTTTTGACTTCTAAAAACTATGGTTATGTTCTATGATTTCACTCTGAGTATTTTAATATTTTAATACTGCAAAAACAGGTTTTGGAGAATGTTTAGGGCTATAAAACATTTTAAGGTTTATCAGGTATTTTAAAATAATGAGCTTGGGCAATCTAACAAAGAACTTGGAACAGTTTCTCAACCCTTTGGGGTGGTCAAAAGACCTTGGTATTTATTTTACCACTTTTGCCAAGTGAAACCAAGCCATACCGTTTAAGCCAATTAAGAAAACTGCAGCTTTTACAGTGTATCATGGCAGGATGATAAAAACCCATGGAATGACTCAATAAAGAAATGGAAGTTTTTATGTTGTCTGAAAAGCAAGAGAGAAAGCAAGAGACTGGGACAATAAAGAAAAGAAAAGGATATCTTGTCGAAAGTAAAAGTGTCTGGTTAAACCAGAGGAACAGAGCTAGGAAAAGCCTAACTTGAAGGTATATAGAATGTTATGGAAGGTCAGAGCATGTATAGAGAGCCAGAGGGCATTTGAACTGTGTTTGCTTTGGTTTCTCATCCCTGCAACTATGATTTGAGAAGAGCTGTAAAATATGCTGCTCTTCATTTCAAAGGCTGGTGACTCTTCAGTGCAAAATGTTCGCTTATGCTCCTTAAAGGGGGAAGAGGACTGCAGCTCCATGTTAGCCCAGGGTTTTACAGGGTTCTGTTCAAGACATTGCTAACCATTATATGAAATGTCTGCCCGACAGCCAGTTCCTATATATATATATGATTTAATGCTGTTTCTTTCTGGCCTATAGGTTTGGTATGGCCAGAATTGTCCATCTTTGCTGAGGGCTGCCAGCTGTGTTTAGTTCTCTGTTTAGTGCTGAGTCAAACTTTTGTCCTTTAAGCTTTTTGCTGTTCAGTTTTAATGCAATGGGGGAGGATCGGCAAGGTTTGCCAGCCTCTTTATGAACTGTATCTGATTGAAAGTTTTGCTTTGACTTTAGTTCAGAAAGATATTTAAAGTTATGCTAATGACTGCAGTTGGTTACAAGACTGAGCTTTACCTAGTCTCTTGTTTATGGTTTCAAGGTTAAGCCTCGGATGGGTAACTACAAAGTTTGCCTATGTAGATCTACTCGAAATAGATATGGTCCTAAAACACTTAACTACAGAATGTGCCAGCATTAGAGATTATAGCATTCTGTTTTACAGGATGCAGTTTAGAGCAGATGACAAAGATAGAAAAAGAGTAACTCATAGGCTAGCCCTCAAGCTTGTCAGAGATCTGTGGAATATGGCATTGAACATGTGTGAGCTTATTATGACAGAGTCCCGAAATGCTGGCAGTAGCTCCCCAAGGTCTCCAAGAAGATTTGGGCACAACAACAGATGACTGCTACTCTGTATGGTTGTATGCTAACCACTGAGCAAGACTGCCCCAACTGGCCCACCGCTAGGGCCCAGCCTAAACTGTGGACAGAGCTGTGGACACCTGGAGAGTCATTGTTTCACATTGCTGAAGGCAAGGTGAGATCAGTCTCTTATGTTCTTCTTTTCCACAGAAACAGTCTCTCATCTTCTGTGCCTGATGGCCAGACTGCCTCTGCTCATGATGCCATGAGACCACAGGAGCCAGGGACAACTGCTTTGGTGGTGGACTGACTAGTCATCTCTGTCATTTTGATTGGTAAATAGATTGGTACATTCATTTAGCTTATAATTTATCCTTCTCAGGTCTCTGATCACAATGATGGCTAAGCTAAGCCAATGGTAGCTTTGCAGCTAAAGAGCAGACAATTAGATCTACTGTTAGTTCATTGGTCAATTTATTAGCTAGTTAGAATTGCTAGGTACTAGATCTCTTATTTAGAAAGGCAAAGAGCCTTGCTCACAGGCTTCATGTGTCTTTTGGTGAATAACTGGATAGAAAGATATAAAGTTTATATAAGGTCTGAAGATATAAAAGTTTAAGTTATAAAGATCTAAAAGACTGGAGGGTCTAAGTCTAAATAGATGTTTTAAGATATATGAATATAAATTATAATGATATAAAAATAATTTAAGGCATATTAAAATGGGAGATATTTCAGATTTCTCCCCCTTCTATGCTATTGTTGTGCTTATGTTGTTAAAATGTGTTAAAATGTGCTTATGTGTTAAAATTTCAGAAGTTCAGAGCGTTGGCGTTGATCAATAGAGTTCTGATAAGCTGATGGAGCACTGACTGCTTGTACTGGCTGGTTTGTGTGTCAACTTGGCACAAGCTGGAGTCATCACAGAAGGAGCCTCAGCTGAGAAAATGCCTCCATGAGATCCAGCCTTAGGGCATTTTCTCAACTACTGATCGGCATGGGAGGGCCCAGCTCATTGTGGGTGGGGCCATCCCTTGGCTGGTGGTCCTGGGTTCTGTAAGAAGGCAGGTGGAGCCAACCAGGGGAAGCAAGCCAGTAAGCAGCACCCCTTGGAGGCCTCTGCATCAGCTCCTGCCTCCATGTTCCAGCCTTGTCTGAATTCCTGCCTGACTTCCTCCATTGATGGACTATGATCTGGAGTCCATCATAAGAAAATAACCCCTTTCCTCCCAACTTGCTTTCTGGTCATGGGGTTTCATCACAGCCATAGGAACCCTAACGAAGACAAACCTTTAATCCAGACCTAATCGGGGCTGCACCTTCTGCTAGAAGCCCTTATAAGGAGGTGGAAGAAGGAAGCTTTCGCTCTTTGCCTGCTTGCTCTCCTCTTGCTGGAGAGCCCATCCCTCCACCGGCATTAGAGTCTGTTTCTTTGCGATTCCAGCATCTACTTAAAGTAGCTGAGACATCCACCCGATCTTCCGTGTAATGAATACATACACATATATGTACATTTTCATGTTATAAATTCTGTTACTGTAGAGAATCTGACTCACACACCAGGGAGCACACAAACACACAAATGGCCAAAAAGTGAAACTTTAAGCACCAAAATGGAGCATCTAAGGTCTGGCTATAAAGAGTAAACTGTTGAACGAATATTAATAATTACTATTGATTCACAAAGCATTAATTTCTCCTTAGCCAGTGATTTCCCCAAATAACTACACATGAGACTCTGATTTGTTCAAAACTAAGCACAGAGCTGAGCATATCTGTCTATAGTAAATCTGCACAGGCAAACTGCTTGCTTCTAGCTATTTAGTATCTGTTTAACCTTGGAAGCATATTTCTCTGATAAACTAGACTAGTATCTGACATTACTATGAATCTGATTGACTAACCATTAACTTGCATTATTTAATTAGCCTAAATAGTTTGAAATAGCAGTTTTTTTAAAAGGACTAGAAGTAAACCTTGCATTTATAGATGAGTTGCATGGATGCAATACCTTATGTAAGAGTTGAAACATACATTATGTCATAACAAAATTAACCTCAATTAATAACAGCAGATTCAATAATCTACCTTTTTCTCTTATTATTCCTATATAAAATTTCTATATTCCCCTCTTATTCTTCTTAACCCCGTTCCCCTTACCTAAGAAAGAAAAGAAGGAAAGAGAAAATCCTGGCTCTAAGTTTCTATGCCTTGTTTTCTCACTGAATGAGAGCACTAATAACTTATAACCATTCACTTTATAATGACAAGCATCCATTACCCAGGAGAGCAACCAAACCTACCCACCCAAACCTTCGGGAAAGGACGACAGTCTCTTGATATTGCTTCTTGCTGATTTGGGGCATAGAATTCCTTTTGGGGGGGAGGCCCAAAGGAAACTGGGGAAAATGGCTAAGAAAGCTAGTGGTAACAGTTGTTGTCCAGCCTCTAAACGTTGAGAACTTGCAGGCCTAACTGAAGTCCTGTTTGTAGCAGTCTGAAAGGCTGCACCGCTTGGGATCAGCAGCTTTCTTTGAAGCTGTCATGGAAGGAAGCTTCGACGGAGCAGCTGCGGAAGCAGTCTGAGGTTGGATCCCGCAGGATGCCAGGGCAGGTGTGTGTCTGCAGCTTCCGCAGCATCCCTGTGGGTAAGCCCCGTCAACGTCTTCTCCATTTCACTGGTGTCCACGTCTTTTGGGCTGAAAACATACAGTTTCTCACAAGTAATATACAGTTCTATAATTATAATTGTATGAGATGTGCAGGATGCACAAACCAATTAAGGATGTTCTCCTGCTCTCTGAGCAGAAGATAGAAATCTGTAATTCTCTACTGTATGAAAGGATGGCATGGGATTCTGTAGCCAACAACATTTTTATTGGCTATGTATAGACATTTATGTCTCAGTCTCAGAGCTGTTCCCAAGTAGCAAGGTCAGCCACACAAGTTACCTGCTTGTTCTTTTTTTGAAGCCAAAATCTTCAGAAAGCTTTCCCCAGTCAGATCTGATTTCCAACAGCTGGGATGGAATACATAGCCCTCTGTGTCCTGTTGAGATGTGAGCATAGTCTTCTCCCCAATGCAACATATTTCCTGTCTTCCATCTTGGAATTAGAACTTTTGTATGTGGATACAATTTAGCAGTTCAATTTTTACTTTTAGGTTTGTTATATTTTAGCCTCTCTCAAAAAGGGCGAATAATATTATCAATGAATATGTAAATATTTTCATGTTGATAAATTAAAACAAGGTTGTATGAAGTCTAAACATGCTCTTTTTACAGAGATACATATTTATTAACTTTGAGATAGTGTTTTTCTGTGTAGCCTGAGCTGTCCTAGATTTGCTCTGTAGATTAGGCTGGCCTCAAACTCAAAAGAAGAACTATCTGCTGTCTTTGTGTCCCAAGTATTGGGATCAAAGCCATGTATTTAATTAATTAAAATATTTTAATTATTAATTAATAATACTTGCACATGCTTTCCATTTTGGATGGGGAGCAGCCCAGACAGGAATGGTTAAGACAAGTGGCACAGGATGTGTGGCTGGAAGACAGGATAGTAGCTTAGGGGGTTGATATCTGCCCAGCTCTAGAGCATTAAGGCTTATTAAAAACCTAAGAGCTTTCCTTGTCTTTGATTTATATAATAGTGGGTTAAAGAGTAACTGCCACTGATTTAATAACCAACATTAAGTAATATAATAACTAATTCCATTTACATGTGTATTAATAATCATATGAATTAGGGACACCATCTGTAGAATGATCATTAATAATTAATATTGAGTCATATTATGGTAAATCATTAATTACTTCTTAACCACTGATTTCCCCAAAATAACCACACATAGAGACTATGATTTATTCGGAAGCTAAGCACAGAGCTGGGCACTCTTCCTCTCATCCATGGTTCCCAACACTTGCATTTATTATCTTCTCTGGAATCAGTCCTTTCTTATCTCTTCACCTTTCTCCCTCCTCATGATCCTTCTTCAACCTTCACTCCCTCAAACCTTAGCTCCACCTACCACTCTTCTGCCCAGTCCAGGCTGTAGGCAACTTTATTATCCAATCAGGGATAATTTGTAGACAAGATTCACAAATGTCATTTGGATACATGAGAATTTGCTCATTGACACCAAAGGTCTTGGTGGGCAAGCAGTTAAGATTTGAACACTTAGCTCCAGATCAACCACAACACACATTTGTTTCTACGGGGGAAGAAAAACTCCAGATTGATAAAAGTAAGATCTGATAGGGGCAGACTTCCTGAAGATCTTGGCTGCAGACATAAGGAAAGAAATCAAGAAGACCAAACAGGACAGGTAACACAATTTGCTGATCCCTCCACATGGGAACAGCTCTGAGACTGACTGAGACATGCAAATGTCTCCAGCCAAGATTTCAGCTATGCATGGCCAATAAATCTTTGGCTGCAAAATCCTCAGAACTTATCTATGCCATTCTTTTAAATGGCATAGATAAAAATTTATTCTACAGTTTGTTTATACAGTCCAAACTAACTTATGTAGAAAAACATATGGGTATGCTTTACCCATTTGAACAGGGAGCAGAGACTCATCTTTAACTGAACTGTGTTCAGTACATAGCTCATGCATATAGTAATAAAAACATATAATACCTTTGAAAGCTTATATATTTTACAGAGGATACGACACACACACACACAGAGAGAGAGAGACAGACAGACAGACAAGTAGCCCAGATGATCCAACTTCGCCAACAGCCTCAATAAGTGTTTCCTAAACAATCTGCATCCGGGACAATTTCAAAATGGCTACCCAGATCATCCAGCATCTCAGACTATTCTAAGTCAGGACTTCAGTGAAGCTCTGAACTTTCTCAGAATTCAGAGGCTGCGCAGCAAAAGTTACAGCTAGATTTCTTAAGACTGGACAATATCCAAATTTTCTTGCCCCCCTCCAAAGAAAAACTATGTCCCAAGTCATCAGGAAGCAATTTAACAAAACATACCACCACATTCCCAAGGTGGGGGATGGTTTTTGGTCATTTTATGGGTGATGTTTGTTATCATTTAAGAGGGTTTGGTTGTAGGAATGATAAGTAAGACGGTAGATTATTGAATCTGCTTTTAGACCAAAGAGCATTAATAAGCCAAAAATTTTACATTGGCATAAATCTTTGTATTTTGTTACATATTTAAGATTGTATTTGGTTACAACATGCTAAGGTAGTGTGCCTTTGTAAATTTTAAAATTGCATTGTTAAATTCTAGTCCCTTTGAAAGCTGCTATTACAAAATGTTTAGAGTAATTATGAAGTGCATGTTAGCAGTCAGACAATGAAATTCATGGTCATGTTAGATACTAGTTTAGGTAATTACGAAAACATGTTTCCTAGATTGACAGATAAGATAAATGATCTTCAAAAACCTCAGAGATCTACAGACTATGGCATTTAACGATTTTATTAACTTAAGACCTCTTTTGGCCACGAGACAGGCCTGCTCCTAGCAGCACCCCTCTTCTACTTCAAAGAGCATCTAAGGCTTCATAGTGGCAAGCTAGCCACTGGGTGAGAAAATGTCCTTTTGTCAACTACAGGCAGAATACTATCCAAACTAGGAATAGCGCTTCCTCAAGATCCAGCTATATCACTCCTAGGCATATACACAAAAGATTTTCAAGTACACAATAAGGACATTTGCTCAATCATGTTTGTAGCAGCCTTATTTGTAATAGCCAGAAGCTGGAAACAACCCAGATGCCCCTCGGTGGAGGAATGGATACAGAAATTGTGGTACATCTATACAATGGAATATTACTCAGCAATAAAAAAACAAGGAAATCATGAATTCTGCAGGTAAATGGTGGGAACTGGAAAAGATCATCCTGAGTGTGCTATCCCAGAAGCAGAAAGATGCACATGGTATATACTCACTCATATAGACATATAATATAAGATAAACCTACTAAAATCTGTACAACTAAAGAAACTAATCAAGAGGGAGGACTCTTGCTAAAATGCTCAATCCCTAGCCAGAAAGCAAAGGGGATGGACATCAGAAGAAGGAGAAAAGAGGGAACAACTCAGGAGCCTGACACAGAGGACAGGTTTTTATTTTAAGAGGAAGAGCCTATGATTAGACTGAAAGAGGTAGGTGGAGGCATAAATTTATTGTGCAATTCAAATGCCGATATCTGAACCTCCATATCTATTTGCAATCCTTGTTCTGAGAATCTCCTGCCTCAGTGTTGCACAAACACTGCTCCCAATTATTCCCTGATATGCTAATGAAGCAGTTTACAGCCAATTGCTGAGCATGCTGAGAATACGGCTGGACGTCCTGCCAGCCAGGGGAGGAGTTAGAGAAGGAAGCAGGGGATTCATCCACAAGGAAAGGTCCTGGAGACATCAGAAGAGATTTAGCTGAGCAGGCAAAGCCACAAAGTGCAAGTATTTCTGGGATATATTCTGGACTAGTTTAGGGAGTTAAAAAAAGATTAAAACTGCTCAGGATTTTGCTGTGAGGCTTGTTAAAAAATAATATGATCGCCTCAATTATTTGGGTGATAACTGGGATAAAAGAGCAACGGAGAAGCAAACACAGTTTTCTGAGAGTAGCTTTAGCAGCTACCACCTGGTTAAAAACCCACGGGACTGAGGGTACACTGCGGTGGCCGAGCACTGATCAGTTGGATCAGTTCTCACACTGTTAAAAAAAATGACGTTTCCAACACTTTAAACATACTTGTGATTTTAATAAGTATGTCCGATTCTTTTTTCCTTTTCTAGTTTTCATGTGGGTGCACTTTTTTTTTTGGTACATGTTTGGGGGTGCACTCGCATGTGAATTCGGACCCGTGTTTGATCTTCCATTACTCTTTCACCACCTTAAGTCATCATCTCTAAATCAAAGTCAGTGCTTGCCAATACTTCCAATCTTGCTAGCCAGTGTCCTGTGGAGGCACGGGGCTGTGCCCACTGGGTACGCCACACCCACCTGCAGCCATACCCACCCACAGTTTCTGTAGGTGTCTGAGGAGTCAAGCTCTGGGTGTCCAGCTGGCCTGGCCAGTGCTGGAACTGCAGAGCCATCCATCTTCCATCCCAGTTATATGCAAGTTTGAACATAAAGTTTAATGAAAGCATTTTAGTTCCCAAAATATGTGGTATTTAGAGAAGAAATAGCAATCTGGGGATGTCATTCATGCCTAGAGCGTGTGAGACCTGGGTTCGTCTTTATCGCCGTGTAACCTGGGCATGGTGGCACAGGGTACGCCCTCCAAGTACGACTGAGGTGAAGGCAGGAGGCTTAGATGCTCACGGCCATCTTCAGCCTGTGATGCCTGAGACCTTGTAAAACTCACACACACACTCACATACACACACACACTCACATACACACACACACACTCACACACTCACAGGATTGAATAAGCATTATTGGCTGCTTTTTCTTAGCTAGATGTGTAAAAACAGTATTAGTCAGTTCTTCGTGAGGTTTAAATTACCTTAATTTAGAGATGTGTCAAAAACTGACCGTAAATAATTTTCCACATTAGAGAAGACATGATCAAGTAGCTCTCTGCACTCACTTTTGAGAGCGCGTCCCTGAAGCGATATTAAAACCGTGAAGCTCATGAGAGTGAGTCCCTGTGACAGATCCTCTGTACGTGTGTCCATGCCCTACGCATGGGTGGGTTCTTTTCTGCCGCTGCGAGCGTCCTGATTTTCATTGGTCACTATGGCAGACACTAGTGTCCGGTTAATTACGATGTGTGTTCCATGTTCTTAATTCTTTCTTACATGTGTTCAAATTCACGACAGTGGCCATTTTATTTGGAAGCTCCAGGTATTAGGGAAAAAAGAGTATTTTATCCTCTCGGGTCACGTGAGCTCATCTCCCCCCACAGCTGTTCTTACTCCCCTTGTTATCTTGATCCCGCAACACCCTGACTTTAAGGATTCCAGGGGTGAATGGGCCAGTGTTACATTCTGCTCATGAGATGTGAAAATCAAATGGTCTGCATCTGAGTTCTACTTTATTGTATGTGTGTGTGTGTAATATTTATCATATAATTTATGTTATTTCCCATTCTCTCTCCACACACACATTTTTTCTTTTTCATTTGCAAAATGGAGACAACAATAGCATCTACTTCTAGGTTGTTGTGTGGACTAAGTGAGAAAATACATATGGAGAATATGCCTGGTACCTACGTAACGCACAGATAGAAGCTGATAAATAAGCTGTCAGTGTGTGTGTGTGTGTGTGTGTGTGTGTGTGTGTGTGTATGTGTACTGTGCGTGTATACCCACCCAGATTTTTCTCATCTGAGATGGGTCTTGCTGTGTAGCCCAGGCTAGTCTCAAACTCATAACCCTCTGGCCTTGACTGCCAAGTGTAGGATTATACCACTTTCAGCTCTGGTAGCATTTATCTGAGTCTGGGAATGTGTTCTAAGGGAACAATAACTCAAAACTTAAAGATGTTGCAGTTCTGGCCGTAATGGCTAGAAATTAGAAAGTAACTTGGCTGTGCCTGAAGAGAAGCTGATGAAATGAATTACGGAACATCCATGCAGCCGAAAACCATGGAAAGAAAACAGTGTGAGAATTATAAAAACAGTATTCGATGGACTCTCAATGAACTGATGTTACAGGATGTTTGAGTATTGTACATACAAAACCTACCTGGTAGCAAGACACGAAAGTCTAAATAGCTACTGTGTTTGTCAGGCATGTCCTGAGGAGACGCAGTGTGGGATGCCTCTAAAAGCCTCCATGGATAAGAATGCTGAAGAACGGAAAGTTCCTGCCTGCTTTAAGGCAGGGTCCTTGGGAGCAGTCTTGTGGTCTTTGCTCTGTGATCCAAGGCAAAGCCAGCAGGGTGGCCTTGAGCTACCTCCACTGTAAAGGTGAAATGGTTCTGCCCTTACTGACTTGGCTTGGAACCATGAGGGTGACATGAGGGAGGAGCTAGAGATTCTTTTATAAGGAATTACCCTCTCTCTTTTTTGGGGGGCGGTTCAAGATAGGGTTTCTCTGTGTAGCCCTGGCCGTCTTAGACTCTCTTTGTAGACCAGGCTGGCCTTGAACTCACAGAGATCTGCCTGCCTCTGCCTCCCTAAGTACTGGGATTACAGGTGTGCACCACCATGCCTGGCTGGAATTGGACCTTTGGTAGAGCTCTCTCTTGGCACAGCCATATATAATGGGAACACCAAAAGTCCTAAAGCCAGCACAGCTGTTTGACAAAGCTCCAGCAGAGCTGAGCCTGGTGATGCAATCACTGTGGTGTAGTCTTTCACTTTTTGGCCTTGATCTTCAGTGTTGTATGGCTGGGGGCGGTGTTATTTCTACAATTTGGGGATATTGGATTGGTGGAAATTATCTTCTGAATCATTTATTTCTTCTCCTAGGAGCACTGCTTCTAAGCTTCCCTGGGAATGTGCTGAGCATACCACCCCTCCCCCTTTTAAGGAGATCTCCTTATCTTGGCCCTACTTGAAGGCCTTCCTTCTAGGCCCTGGAGGGAGGTTGTGACTCAAATAAAGATGCCAGAAACCTTCTCATGAAGCTTTGATTCAAAGATACTCTTGATAAATCCACCTCTGCAGTTATTCAGGAACAAGATAATCAGCACAAAGTAAACTGAAAAAGGTAAACAATATTCTGTAGATTAGTTGGCAGCAGATCAAATTAAAAGCCTCTGCCTACTATTGATGGACAAGGAATGGTGTGAATAAATGATAAAAGAATAAAGTTTGAAGACCCCTTTTTTCCTAGAAAACTTAGCTTGTGCAGTGCCCCTGTGTTGTCCTATGAACAAGAAACAAACAAACAAAAAAAAGATTAGAAAAAAAATTATATATATCTTATATATCTCTAGAATTATAAACAAATTCTAGAGATATATAAAATATAAACATTGTATTATGGCAGAAATTAAATAATTACTGCAGCAACTTTAGCCTGACTATTAAAATTGATAATGTACTGCTTGGGACATGACAATCTGCCCAGGCTGGCCTGGAGATTTTCCTTCTATTTCGTCTCCTTGAAACCACTAGAACTAACCAGTCTGAGAACAGGCTCTCTTGCTTTGGCAAAATATGCCCTTGAAACTACAAGACTGTTAAGAGTTGGGTTGTGAGGGTTAATGGGGGAAAATGATTGTAAAAGATACTTCTCTTCTGTCATGATGTATCAGTGATTACTAGACTTATGACCAAGAGGAAGTTAAAACACATGTCCAGGACAAAAATGATATGATCTGTGTTTTGGAATACCAAGCATCTATCCCTGCTGACTAAGTTCTGTATAAATGAAGCACTCTGACTGCCAGTAAGTCAGAATGCAAAACTCCACCCATTGCCCGTGCCCACCTCCTCCTCCCTTGCCCTCTTGTATCTACCCGCTTCAGGCTATGTCCTCAGCTGGTGCTAGATTCCCCCCCCCCCGCCGCTACACACACTTGGAAGAGCCTGTATGGAAGGAGCTCTTGGTAAGAGGTAGAGATCCTCTCTTTGGGGTTGCAGGGACAACAGAGGATGACCTGGCAGGACACAGGTCAAACAGAATTCTAGGAAAGAGTTAAAGAGCCCTCTTGGGTTTGGAGGAGATCAAGAAAAAGGCAGACTAGCTCGGTGGAATGACACAGATAGAAAGATTTCCAGAGAGCTGGTAGTTGTAAAATCAGGCTTGTAAGTAGAATCTGTGTATATAGGTCAGAAAATAAAGTCACCTTGCTGGGCTTGCAGGTTTTTACCCCAGTTTAAGCCTCCCATGTCTTTATTGGTAACAATATTAGCTAATTTAAACAGTTCAAAACTGAAGCTTTCAGCCAGGCTTGGTGACACACACCTTTCATCCCAGCACTCCGGGAGGCAGAGGCAGGTGGATCTCTGTGAGTTCAAAATCATCCTGGTCTACAAGTGAGTCCAGGACATCCAGGGCTCTGTTACACAAAGAAACCTTGTCTCGAAAAACCAAACCAAACCAAATCCAAAACAATTCAAAACAACAAAAACCTGTCTCTCAAAATACCCTGAGCTCTTTTTAGATCTTTCTTTCTTGCTTGTCAGCCAGCTATCCCACTGTAGCAACCTTCAAATCTCAGGGAGCATTTATTTCTCATGGTAAGCTTGTAGGCAACGAGCCAGCTCAGTTTCAGACTACATGACTGGTGCAGACAGCTGGCTACAGTTGTGCTACAGTTGGCTAGCTAGGGAGTGTTCTAGCCTTGATAACCACAGAGTGTGAGAGAGACAGCTTCATGCTTTTGGTTCGAAGTTCAGGCTTGATATAACGTTCCTGTCCACATTTCCTTGGCCAGTGGAAAGCAAGTGGCTGAGACACAGGCAAGAACCAAGATGGCGTCTTTAGATGCGCAGCTCTGCTGGGAAAGATACTGGCATCTTGAGGGATCCCACAAAGTCTCAATGCACCTCATACAAGACATTTGTTGAGAAAAAAAAACCCAGGAGTGTGACTGCCTGTGCTGGGAAACTGGGCCCAATACAGGGTTTCTCTAGAGGGGGGGGAGGAGGAGGAGCTTTCCAGGGTGGCCTGGGATTGGAGGGATTGTGCTGGAATTAGAAAACAGCCCTTAGGATGTTAGGGAAGTTTCCTTTACAAAGGAAGGATCTGCCCAAAGGCTGCAGCTTGAGTTGGCCTGAATAGCCAGCAGCACTCATTGAACTCCCCTACTTTCTGTTTAACTCTTTCTCTGCAAACAGAATCCCCAGAACCCGTAGCTCTTTACAGCTATCCAAAGATACCACCCTGACTGAGGGAGGGCACAGGGCTTCTAACTTGAACTTTGAAACCCTTCCCCAGGGATATTCTTGTCTTCTGCTCTAGGTTAATTTTCTTTGTAATGATATTTACATTAGGTATTGCATTTCCTTGGATTTAGCCTACATGCTGTAATTCCACAGTTATCTTTCTGGAAGATGGCTTATTTTTTTATAGACTCCGCTTTTTAGCGACATGGTTGCTTCTTCCTGCATGACACTGGGGAACAGAGCTTGTTTGTGTGAGGGGGACTCTTTTAATATCTCTCAGAGAGGCTGACAAAAGAATTTTCTAGATTCAAATGATAAAAATTATCTGTTCCTTGAATCAATCTTAAAAATGTGGTGTTGCCTTCCCTCAGAAATAGAAATGGGTAGAGGGAGAAAATAGCCAAAATAGAAATATCTGTAGTATTCTGAGCATTCACAACTCAAAATAAAATAAGCAAACAAACTACAGACAGTGTTTAAGAGAGAGAGGGAGATGGACTCTGGGAATGGAGGAAGCATGCTCCAAGAATCAGGGATGGAGAGTTGGGGACAGTGGCGCACCCTTCTTTCTCATCTTACCATTCGGGAGGCAAAAGCAGTGGGTCTCTGTAAATTCAAGGCCAGCCTGATCTGCATATGAGTGTCAGACTATCAGAGGTGGGAAGGATGTCTCCTTAGGCCCTTCCTAGCATGTGAGAAGTAAAGGCAGGAGGATCAGGAGCCAAGGTCATCCTTGGCTACACAGTAAGTTTGAGGATAACCTGGACTACGGGAGACTGGTTAACAGAGGGGAAAAAGCCCTAAGGATGTATTTCCCAGAAAAAGGAACCCAAAGCAAGTAGGCAGAGAAGGCGGTTTCCTTCCTCCTTTCTAATCTCGGTTCCCACCCGCAGCGGGGCCCTTCAGTGTCTTGCACTTACAGATTTTTACCGGCTTGGCGGTGACATGTGGCTTCTAACTACTCTGCTCCTCTGGGGTAAGCTGGGTTCAGGGAGGCTCACTACGGGGATCTGGCTTCTGGCCATGGTGAGCGAGGACTTTTTGTCATCGTTTGGTGCGTTCGCCTGGAATTCAGCTCTAAAGACTGCTGCATCAGCGATGCAATGGTTTACCGGTGCTGATTTCCAAAGGATGGGAAGGGAGCCCACAGGCCTCCACCAGAATAAAGAAAGCACCATGAATAAGGGTCCATCCTGCTGGCATTTGATTTTGGGAAAGAGGGACACAGACTTCTATGGTCCTCGAGGTCGACATGAACTCTCTTCCCAATCTTTGTCATTATCGTCTTCTGTTCACCAACTCTGTTTCTCTGGTCTCTTGCAGTTCCAGTTGGTGCACAAGTGGGTGAGTGGCCTCTCCCTCTCCCTCAGCTTCTCGGCTGCTCCTTCCCTGCTTTCCGAGGGTGGGTTCCATCAGCCTGGAGGGAAGCTCACAGGGCCAGGGGAGGCCAGAGGAGGATTTTTCAGTTACAGTCTCCCTGTCTAGAGCAAGGTTTTGACAAAACCGTTTCTTAAGGTTGCTGTCCAAGGTTTTCTGGAGCCTGGCTGCTGACCTAACTGCCAGCACAGTTCCTCAGCTGTAGTGACCCCGAGCAGAGTTATTTTCATTGCTACTTACTAACTGTAATTTTACTGCTGTTGTGAGTTGTACAATAAATATCTGTGTTTTCCGATGGCCTTTGGTGACTCAAGTGGAAAAGTCATTGGACCCCCAAATGGGTCTTGACTCACAGGTTGAGAAACACTGGCCTAGTGAAATCAGAAAGGTACAGAATTGCAGAAACCCAGAAGCAGCCCTGCTGGGCTGGATTTTCAGTGTCCCCCAAACCTGTCCCTTTTATAAGAGAGTAGAGACAGGTTTTCCTCCTCAGACAGGAAGCTTCAAGGGCTGGAGCCTCAGTTTCCATTGAAGAAGTGGTTGGAGGTCTCCCCATTTCCCCGAGGCAGTCTAGCTCTGAGGATAGGCAAACTGGTTCAAGGTGGTTTACTCTGGTTTGAAACCCAGTATATTAACGCAGGTGCTTTCATTGCCAGCAAACCCTAAAACCTGCATCGGGATCAAATAACCCAGGAAAGCTTCCACAGTGGAGTCTGGGTACCTAAAGCTGCTTAGTTTCCTGGGTTCTCACCTGCTAAGTTTTTCAAGCTAGTCTAAGTATACATTTTCCCTTTGTGCTTGTAATAAAACTGTGGTTAGAAAAATCACTCACAGTTCATTCTTTAACTCCACTTAAGGTTTTCCTTGTTGTTGGTTTTTGTTTGTTTGTTTGTTTGTTTGTTTTCTCTTTCCCCCACAGTTAATGTCACACAGGCTGTGATCACCTTGCAGCCTCCATGGGTTAGTATTTTCCAGAAGGAAAGTGTCACTTTATGGTGCAAGGGGCCCCACCAGCCTGGTGACAGTTTCACAAAGTGGTTTATCAACAGCACAGCTGTTCAGATCTCTACGCCCAGTTATAGCATCGCTGAGGCCAGTTTCAAGGACGGTGGTGAATACAGGTGCCAGACAGGTCTCTCAGTGCGAAGTGACCCCATACAGCTGGAGATCCACAAAGGCAAGCATGGCACGGGGCAGGAGGGATGGGGAGCCCAAGGCCTTCCTTTGTGAGGGTGCCAGAGTCCTGTCTCTCTCTCTCTCTCTCTCTCTCTCTCTCTCTCTCTCTCTCTCTCTCTCTCTCAGAGTGTATGGGAGACTTTATCTGAGTGAACATATCAGCTCTAAGGACTTACCAGGTCAAATCAAGGCAGTATTTCTAAAACATCACATCAAGGTCCTATGAGCCCGCAGCACTCCAGCCAGACCACTTTGGGATACAATGTCTCAAGAAAAATCTCAGACTCTAACGTTTTATCTTTGTTCACATTTATGCCAACCCATCTCTAGCTTCATCAACAGCACTTCTTCTCTGTATTTTTCATCCTGTCATTCTGATTGCCTTAGAAACACTGTGGCTTTAACTTATATTTCTTCGGTGACTGTGTCTTGACCACTATTCATTTCCTATTTCAGTGTAATTGACCGGGGTGCCAAGCACACGGAATTACTACCCTTCAGTCTCTGCCAGTTCTCTGTAGCCAGGGTGTTGACTGGACTGTGTTCCTTTGGGTCCCTTTTCAAATTTGCAAAGTCATTGGCAGAATTAAGTTCCCTGTGGTTCTAGGACCAGTGTCCTCATTTTCTAGCTCGCTGTTTGTCTGCACACTCTCCCAGAAGCCCTTGCCGTGTAATCCTCACAGCTTCCACGTCACGTCAGGCAGCTAATGCTTCAAAGTCACCAGGGTGCCTTCACCCACCTAACAAAGAGCCGTGCGCGCCTGGCTTTTCTCGTGTTTTCTCGTCTATAGAAGCCAGTCATAGAACACATCACATTCAAGGAGCTCTCTAGGCCTGACTCACTGGGGTCATGTAGGAATTCTTTCCACCAGGCAAAGTAAAATTCATCCCAACCAGTTTCTGAGCCCCGAGAAGGGACAAAGAGGGGGCCTGGTGTGCCCAGCGGCTGACAGAAGTCTCTTTTCTCCCACCGAAGCCGAGAGAGTTGAGGGTGGGACACAGGTGTGGGATGTAGCAGTGGTTGGAAGGTTTCCAGCCGTGTGAGATAAAAATCTCCAGGATTTGCCCCCCCCCCCCGGCACTTCCACTGTCACAGGAGACGCTGTGGCCCTCCCTTGCAGACTGGCTGCTGCTCCAGGCCTCTAGCAGAGTCCTCACCGAAGGAGAACCCCTCGCCCTGCGCTGTCACGGATGGGAGAATAGGCTGGTGTACAACGTGATTTTCTATCGGAATGGAAAATCCTTTTGGTTTACTCATGGTTCTGAGGTCACCATTCAGAAAACCAACCTGAGCCACAGTGGCATCTACCACTGCTCAGGCATACGAGGAAAACGCTTCCAGTCTGCAAGAATGGCTGTCACCGTGAAAGGTATCTGGTCTGGACAGCGAGGGTCACAGTTGTAAGGACCAGAAGAACCACTATAAAGTCCTCACTTAAGTTTTCAAAGGAGGAAACGGAGTTCTAGGGAGGCAAGTGGCTTCCTGGAAGGCCACCCAGTGGCCACTGGCTGGGCTAGAACCAGAGCCTATTGCTCTTTTCAGCATCCGCAGTGATCACAGGAGCTCATGCGAAGTCAGGGTGTTAAGATCTGTAATGGCACAGCAGCAGGGGTACCATGGCAGGCCCATGCCAAGGTGTGCTCTCTACGGAACTACACCGTGCAACAGATCCGCTGTAAAGGGGGGGTGCTACTGGGGAAGGGAGAGGGGGGTGTGAGAAGAGGGTAAAGGCATGGATAGAGCCATAAGGGCAGAGAGACAGGGTGCAGGGAGGGAGAGGAAGGGGGTGCCTAGAACACACACACACACACACACACACACACACACACAGAGCTGGTGGCAGAGGTTCTTTTGTATGGCAGGTGGTGATGTAAGACATTGCTAGGCTCCTGAGGGCCAGCGGGATGGCCTGCACGCTAACACAGGGCATAGTATCCCCTTCACCGATTTATTTTGGCTGCTAAGACCAGAGATTCATTCAGGGAAGCCAGAGTTACTAGAAAACAATCCAGTTAAAGCTCCTGACATTTCCAAAGAAACAGAAACCGGAAGGACATCAGGCAAGGTGCTCCTGTCCGAGAAATAGTTCATTTCTGTGAGGAAGACATTGCTGTCCCAGGTTCTCTTCTGAGCAGCGCAGGAGTGAGTGACGCAGTTGGCAGGTGCGCGTCCCTCTGGGGGTCCCTGCCGCGGGGGCCTATGGTGTCATCCCGAATAGAGCCCTGCAGGGCAGCGAGCACTGTGTGACGAGCTCCTCAGCGGAGCCACAGTCACGTCTGCCGGAAGCCGTGCTCCTCCGCTGGAAACGGGGAACTCATTCTCCTGGGGCAGGATTCGAAGGGGAGAGGGGCTCGCCTGAAAGCCCGTCCCTTCTCTTTAGAGCTGTTTTCGGCGCCGGAGCTGACGGCGGCGTTGCCATCTCCCTCCCGGGACGGGGGCCTGGTCACCCTGAGCTGCGAGACCAAGCTGCTCGGACCGAGTCCCGGCCCACGGCTCTACTTCTCCTTCTACGCGGGCAGCGAGCTCCTGCAGGACAGGAACACGTCCTCGCGGCTCCACCTACCAAGCGCCGAGAGAGGAGACTCGCGGCTGTACTGGTGCGAGGTCGCCACGGAGGACGGCAGGGTCCGCAAGCGCAGCCCCGAGCTGGACCTGCGGGAGCTGGGTGAGCGCGGGGTGGCCCTTCCCCCGCGGGGCCGAGGTCGCGCAGGGCCGGGCAGCCCACACAGAGCAGCACCTCGAGGGCAGGGCTCCGGCCTCATCCACTGTCTTCCTCCCACCTTCCGTCCTCCCTTCCCGGCCTCTCACCTTTTCCTTTCTTCATTTCCCTTCTCTCTTCGTCTCATTCTTTCTCCTGTTTTGTCTCCTTCGTTTTCTGTTTTCCTCCCTGCAGCTCTCTCACCCCCCCCCCCTTTGCCACCGCCACCCCCTCCAGGAGCGTCCTAGCTAGGGTGTCTCTTGCTGTGATGAAACCCCGTGACCAGGAGAGTGTCGAGAGGAAAGGGTCTGTTTGGCTTACACTCCCACAGCACTGTTCATCACAGAAGGAAGCCAGGACAGGGACTCACACAGGGCCAGGCGGGAACCTGCAGGCAGGAGAGACACAGAGGCCATGGAGGGTGCTGCTCACTGGCTTGCTTATCATGACTTGCTCGACCTGCTTTCTTACAGACCCCAGGACCCCAGCCCGCCATACTCATCAACCACTAATTAAGAAAATGCCCTGTATCTGGGTTTTATTTTCTCAACTGAGGTGCCTTCTTTTCAGATGACTCTAGCTTATGTCAAGCCGACATAAAACTAGCCAGGACCAAGGGTGTACCTTTTGATTTGATGGATTTACATGATGGCTTTACAGCATAGTGTCCTGTCTCTATCTAACTGAAGTGAAGGGTTCATGAGTTCTAGAACCAAGACTCCAAGGAAAGAATCTTCAAACCTGCTTCAAGCTATTGAATAGAAATAGCAATTGTCTCTGAAGTTCAGGCCCACTGACGGGGGTCAATGTGACTTTCCCAAGGAGACTGCTCCACTGGAGAGCCCGTGTGGAAATGCTGGAAGCTTCTTCTTGTCCCCTAAACTCACCTCTGGGGACAGACAGCCTTCATCATTCTTTTCTTCCAAACATAACTTGGCTGAATCTCTGATTTCTAAAGGATTTCTTCTCTGTTTCAGGTCGCCAGTCATCAGCTCCTGTCTTGTTTCGCATCCTTTTCTGTCTGTCAGTGGGAATAATGTTTTTGGTGAACACGGTTTTTTATGTGAAAATACATAAGAGACTGCAAGGAAAGAAAAAGTGCAGTTTAAAAGTCCCTCTGGTTTCTGACCAGGGGAAGAAAGTAACTTTTTTTCAGCAAGTTGGAGGCGATGACGTTTCTGAGGATGTAAGGGCCAATGTAAAATGGACCACACCAAAAGAAGCTCCAGAAGAGCCTGTCAGTGGACGCCCGTGGACCTGAACAGCCTGAATCCCTTCCTCTCTGGCAGTGCTGGGGCACACACTTCTGGGAGTTGATGGACACCGAAGCTGTGGGACCATGGTGTGCAACTCTTAAATAAAGCAAATATGCAGGTTGACCTCAGTTGAGACAAATGTGGTAATCAGGCATCTGAAGGGAGCCCTGCTCTAAAGCAGTCTTGTGAAATGTGGAGAAGTCATAGCAGGGGTTTTGCTGATCCCACGTTTGATCCCAAAGCAGGGATGTGGGAATAGCAGGAGGTGAGTCCCGCAGGAAATTCTCCCCACCAGCCCTTCTTGACAAGACCCAGCTCTGCAAGACTGCAGTCTGAGAAAAAAGCAGGGGTGACATCCCCACCTTACAGGGTGGATGGTTTCGGGGAAGGCCTCTCCAGGGACAGCCTGTGTGCTAGGGAGCAGACACAGACACAGACAGGGCCATCACCTAGGCTAAAGCTGGATGAAGACTGGTTACCAGGAGAGCATCAGAATTTGTGTTCTCCTTCCCACTGTCTCTTCATGCGACTGGCTGCCCACATCCCTCATAGGACATAGCGGCAGCAGCTGGGGAGTGAGGTCAGCAGTGTTCAGAGGCCGGATCCATCCGTCCAAGCTCTCAGCCCCAGATATCTGCCTCACTCAAGCAGCCTTTCCAAGTAGGCTCTATGTGGTACTTAGCAGAGGTGCGGCACAAAGGCTTTTAGATGTATTGCTAACAATCATTGCCCTCGAGCGCCCTCACTGGGCTGGTGACAGTTTTCTCCAGCCGTACTGCCGGTAAGCTGGAGCCTAAAACAGGGCTGGAACACTGGCTGAACAGATACCTCTTAGAAGGCACAGAAATAGCGGGGCACGGTGGCGCACGCCTGTGATTCCAGCACTCTGGGAGGCAGGGGTAGGTGGGTCTCTGTGAGTTCAAGGCCAGCCTGGTCTGCAAAGTGAGTCCAAACAAACAAACAAACAAACAAACAAAAAATGCCAAAAAACCCACAGAAATATATGTTTGAAATTTCGGTAATTTTCCAGAGGGTATATAAATGCCAGGACCACAATAGGTGGAGGGCAGTGGTTATCAGTCATTCAGGGAGGTTGGGTTCGCTTTGTTAGTAGTCGTGCTGAAAGAGAAACAAGAAACAAGAAACTAGATTCAAGGATCTCTCTCTCCCCTCCGTCCTCCCTTCTCTCCTGTCCAGTGATAGAGAGTGAAAATGGGGTGGGGGTTGACAAAGGGTGGTAAATGAAGAACTCACAAAGTAGCAAAGACCAGCTACACGCCAAGAAGAAACTGGAAATGAGATTCAAGGATTTCTTTCTCTCCCCCCCCATCCTTCTCTCTCTATCTGGTGATGGGGTGAAGCCAGGGAGATAAAGGGTGGGAAAAGAGCACCCCACAAAGCAGTAAAAAGAAAGCTACACAGGGATTAAGAGCGCTTCCTGCTCTTCCAGAAGACCTGAATTCAGTTTTTGTGATGCCTATAACTGGCTCCAGGGGTCTCTATGCCTTCTTCTAGGCACCTGTCCATGAAGAGCATACAGACACAGACTTACGAACAAAAGCAATTAAAAAAAAAAAAATCCCCCACAGCTCTTACTTCAAAGGGAATATATAAAAATAACACAAATAAATCTTTAAAAAATTAGAAATGGCTTGGCTGTGAAGAACACAGTGTGTGTCTTACTTATTTTCCTACTGCTGTGAAGAAACACCAAGACCAAGTCAAGTTACGAAAGAAAGCACTTAGTTGGGGCTTGCTTATGGCTTTGGAGGGTGAGGCCGTGACCATCATGGCAAAGGCATGGTAGAGGCAGCAGGCAGGCATGGCACTGGAGCAATGGCTGGCTGAGAGCTCACATCTTACTGGAAAATTACAGGCATAGGAGGTTGGGCAGAGGGAGGGACAGACAGACACACACTGGGCTTTTGAAACCGCAGGCCCCCAGTGACAGGCCTCCCCCAACAAGCCCATACCTCCTAACCCTTTCTAAATGGTCCATTAACTGGGAGGCAAACACCCAAACCTGAGCCTGTGGGGGACATTCTCATTCAAACCATCACACTCTTCCAGAGGACCTGAATTCAGGTGCCAGCACCTGTGCTCCAGGGCTCTGATGCCCTCTTCGGCTCTCTGAGCACACATGTACACACAGACACACATACATAAGAATAAACTTAAAAAAAAATAGCCTTACAAAACCACAGCTTTTGTCTCAAAAGGGAGATGAGATGGTTTATTGTGGAGCCAATACGAGTGAGCAGGGCCTGGGAACACAATCTCCAAATTCCATGGTTCAACACGGTGGTGACAGTTTGATGAAGAAGCAGAGAGATTAGAGCAAAGCGAAGGAATCTCTAGGTTTCAGATGTTGCTTGATGACACTCTTTGCCTTTGGGTTGGTGGGATTTGTTTATTTCTAAAGAATTTACCGGTGTATTCTTTACAGGGGTGTTAGATCACACACACAGGTGGGTAATGAATGACTAAAAGGCCAAGAGAATCCAAGATGATTTTGGCTCCCACCTAACATTCTGGTTCTCCAGTCAGCCAGCTTTGTAGACTGCTTGGCAAGGGTGTGGCTTTTTCTGAGCACTTCAGTTGACAAAGGATCGCATCTGCAGTAGACCTGCAGTCGGATTCCCCTGCGGCCCAGTCCTGCTTCCTTGCTTTGGTACACAGGTGTTCATCCTGATAAGCAGCTTTGCATCCCAAACACTCTTAACCTGTTTCTGGAGAGTCTAACAGAGACAATTCAATAGCACAATAGCACTATAAAGCCTTTGGAGTTTCACAAGTCCCCTTTGCTCAAATCATACTTCTAGGGACTATTCATATGTGTGGTGTAAGTATGTACATCCATGCGTGTGTAGGTGTGCTCATCTACACATGATTGCTCTTCAGTATCACTTTCTACCTTACCTTTTGAGGCAGGGTCTCCCACTGAACCTAGGGCTGGCTAGCAACCCCCTTCCCTGCACCAGCGTGGTTATAGCCATGCCCCACCAGCCTGCCTGCCTTTTAGCTGGCCACAGACAGCATGCACTCAGTACAGCAATCATTTACCCATTGATCCATCTCCCCAGACTGTATCTGTGATGTGTCTGTAAGGTGGATGTGTGCACCGCTGTGAGAGTGCGCATGCGTGCACTATCATGCCCATGTGTAGGTCAGAAGACAAACTTTGCTGTAGGTCCTTGTTGTCTGCCTTCTCTGAGACAAGAGTCTCAAAGACCCTGTTTCTAAAAACTGGTTCTAAACTCTATTCAGTTTAGACAAAGAAATAAAACTGGACTTAAAAGGTATGGGTAGGAGGATCAGAGGTTCAAGGTTATCCCTGGCAACTTGCTACTTGTGAGCTTAGGAGGCCCCTGGGCTAGAGCGTTGGACAAAGAGTCCAGATTAGGCTTCGAGCTTGCCTGACCAGCATGAGGGAGGGGGTGTGGTGGGGTTAAGAGAAGCTACTGGGTGAGAAAAAGCCTTGTTTCAAGTCCAAGTTGCCAGGCCTTCATCTCCGTCAGAAGGATGAAAAAGCCAGAAGTTTCCCCATAAAACAAACACGCAAACAACCTGTGTGGCTCCTATCCTGCCCATCAGGGATCTGCCTTAACTCCTCGCCCTCCATAGAGACTGCATCTTCAGATCAGGGCCTAGAATGTCTCTGGTTATTAGATGTAAAAGCATGCTGGCAAACGACCAGTGGCTTTACAGAACAACTTGCCTGCATTTCTCAGGAAAGGGAGTGCTGGTAGTTACCCTCTTTACCCATCACTCCATCTATCTCTAGCCATCTCTGTTTCAGGCTCAACAGCCACATCATCTCAGCTTGTTGCTGATATAGAGAAAAGCTGTCTGTGCAAAGTCAGCCTGACCAAAACTATGCTTCTGTTCAGCGAACTCTCGCCTGGCGACTCCTAGAAATTCGCCAAGCCTAAGTGCAGCTGGCCCTGACTAATTAAAGGTCAGCTAGAACTGCTTTCTCTAATTAGCAAAAATAACTTCAGTCAAAGATGACTACCTTTCCCGCTATCGCCCCCCGCCCCGCCCCCATTCCCGTGTGAGCTAACTGCGGTTTTCACACTATGCAATACAGTCTCCTCTCAGGAACACGGTTCAGATCCCAAACTGGCCGCCCTCCCGAGCTCGGAAAATAAAGCTTTCATTTTAAGCTTCTGTATCTGAAGCGAGTTTCCTCGGCTTCCACCCCAAACCTAACACTGTGCGCGTGTTTTTCCTCACCCTAATAAATACCTTTCTTCACTGTTGATTCTGTCTGCTGTGTCTGAGACTAACCTGTCCCACAACATTTTTCTTGCCTTTAATTCTTTAACTGGGAGAGAAAACAAGCCTCATCATGACTCCCTAGTTAGGAAGGAAGAGAAAGAAAAAAAAAAAACAACCAACCAACACCACAAAAAGGACCCCAGAGGGCGGCGCGACCCGCTGGCGCCACCCCCTGGTCATCTGTGTACAGCGCAGGCAGAGCGCGGCTGGGTCACCCACGTGACCCGAATCCTCCCCGGCGGAGTTGTCCAGTCTCCCTCAAGCCTTGCGAATAATTGCTTTCCCCTAGCTGGCAGGAGCGGAAGGATCTCGATTGGGTTGGCGGCGGCAGAAGGCGCGAGGGAAAGGCTGGTGCGTGTCCGATTCCCTCCGGCACAGGGCAGAGCAGCCTCCCTAGAGCAGACTCAGCGCGCGGTGATGACGTCGCATCCGCGCCAGCGCAGCATCGCGAGAGGCCGGCAGGGGCCGCCACTGCGCAGCCGCAGAACTACCCAGCCCGGCGTGCCTGTCCGAGCTGCACTCTCGGGGCTCCGCGTAGCGCCCCCTGGTGGCCGCCTTTGGTGCTCGCCGCCGCCGTCCCCAGGAGAAAGACTCTTCCTCCCGCCTCGCTCGCCCGCCCCAGACTACGGCGGGAAGACGTTAGAGAGCGAGCGGGAGGAGGCTGCGACCTCCGCCTCTCCGCTGGTTCCAGCATTGGAGGGGTTAGGAAGGAAACGTGGGTCAGCCGAGCCGGGGAGCGGCCAGGCAGGCAGCATGCCGAAGGGATCTGGTGCTGATGGTGGGGAGGAGAGTGGGTCAGCCAGCCTTTTGGGGTAGGAGTGGTGGTGTGGTGCTGCGGAGTATTCATTCCTAGACTGTGGGGTCAAAAGAGGAAGGATAGGCCTGGTGATGTTGACTTTCCCAAACATGATGAGGCATATCTCTGCCACCTTGTCACTGTTTGTATGCTATAGTGGTGCTGGAGCTCTCCTAGGAGTATTGTCAGAACCACTCCACCATCCCTTTATGTGACACAGCGTGGCGGAATCCTCAGGGGAGGACTGTCTCATAGCTGTAAGAGCGTAATACCAACCCTCGGACAATTGTACTCTAAGGCTGGCATTGAGAAGCAAGATTCTACTCTCCCCACCCTACTCCCTATCCTTCCCCAAAACGCTAGGAGGTAGAAAATCGGCGCACACACTGCTTAAGGCCTTTCGGGTTTAGGGAGTACTGAAGATGTAGCCGCCCTGAGAAGGCTTGCCCAGCATGCCTTTGCATGGCATAAACCATGCAAAGAGACACAAGCCTGAAATTCCAGAGTTCTGGGAGGTGGAGGTAGGAAGGCCAGAAATTCATGGCCACCCTCAATACTTCCGGAGTTTGAGGCCAGCTGAGGCCAGCCTGGGTAGCATGAGACCCTAACAAAAAAGAAGAAGAAGAAGAAGAAGAAGAAGAAGAAGAAGAAGAAGAAGAAGAAGCAGCAGCAGCAGCAAAGAAAGAAAGGTCGTGTAGTATAGCATAGACTGGTTAGTGCACAGTTGATCCAAAAATTCATAGCCAATAAAGTCGTTTTCTCTTCCTCATCTTGCCCAAACCAAGGCATATTCCTTGCCCATTCAGACTTACAGAGGTAAAAAAAGAGTAACTGTGGAGAGAGAGCGTGTGACTGGCTAGTAGGGAAGGAAAAATCTCTAAAGAAGACCAGAAATAGTTGGCTGAGGCACTCTAGGGAAATGAACATAAAATCTCAGAACGCAATGTTTGCTGACAATTTTGAAGAAGCAATGGCCTAGTCTCTCAGCTTGCTTGTGACTCTGGGAGCCCACTGGAAAGACACAGAGGTGAATGAATGAGCATTTTCATAGCCCACAAGTACCACACTTATTTAAAAAATAATAACTTCCAACTGTTAGAGTTAATGAGGCACAGCTTGAGGTCTTCCAAGTTTTGGTCAAAATAAGACAGAATTCAGATTTTATCCCTAGACTTCATAGTTCCTTCACTTGCAACTTCTTAGTTCTCTTACTTCCCTGAAACTGTGATAGAGCAGATCTCTAATATATATCTCCAATATTTATGTTGTAAGACTTCTTTAACGTTATGTGCATGGACTTTGATGGATTGGGCCTTTGTTTTAGTTTTGGTGCTGTCTATGTGCTGAGTTTCCTAGCCTGGAAACTGACTTCTATCATGGAGTCAGTTGTGCTAAAGTCTGGGACCCTGTTACAATTACCAAAAACAAAGCAACAATGGACTGGACAAGTGGCTCAGTGATTAGGAACACTTGTTGCTCTTATAGAGGACCTGGGTTCAGTTCCTCAGAAACACACAATGGTTTACAACCATCTGGAACTCCAGTTCCAGGCGATCTGACCAGGTAGGCCTGTAGTGCACATGGATACAGACAGATGAAGCACTCATATGCATAATAAATAAATAAATAAAACAAGCTGCAAGCACATGGCATTTAAAAGTTTCTTCTGCATCTAACCTCCTTAGCTAGGTGCTTTCTGTCTTTCAATACTGAATTTACAGGATTGTCAGGGAGCAGACTTTGGTTTTATTGGATAATGCAATTTTGGTAGACTGGAGAAGTCTGCTAATGTGTTGATTCTGCTCTTCCTTTCTGCTTCCTGTTGGTTTTTATTGTTTCTTCTTTTTTGTTAAAAGCTTAACTCATTCTCACTTTGCCTTAAATCCATTCTTTTTTTGCCTGCTTCTGCCTCTGTACTGATATTATGATATTAAAGGCATGCACCACCACACCTGTCTTTAAGTCAGTGCATTCCAAACCTATGACTTCTGCTCACCTGTGGAGATGCCCACACACAGTGAGCTCATTGTTATTTCTGAAGAATGTGCAGTTTTTGCTTTGCAATCCGTTTTACTCTGTGCACTTTTTCTGTAGGGCACAGCTTGTGGAGAATGTGCTTACTGTACAGGTATGAGTTTTTAGTCTTATGAGATATGTTTTCCAAAATCCTTATAACAATGGAGGCTTCAGTTAACTTGATCACTTCCTGAAGATTGTGTAACTATTACTATTATTCTCAATTTTAAGATGAGGAAATGCATAGTAAGAAACAAACTCAATTAGAACCTCAGAGAAGGTCATACTACAGCTGGCTTTGGCAGCAGTGCATGCATGGCACACGGGCACACCCACAGGCATTAGGAATTCCCCGTCCACATCTACATCTTTCTGCAGTGTCAGGGGTGGACCCTGTACTTTCATTGATCTCTACAGCAAGTTGTATGGGGCACG
>REGO01001326.1:103652-120398 GCA_010120015.1 Rhombomys opimus | reverse complement strand
GCTACCGTCAACACAGGCTTTTATGAAGTGTGCTGATTTCTTATCACCCGTGAACAAACAATCCTCCAGGGGAAAAAGCTGAGTACCCTTTAATTCAGTTGACCATTGACATTGCCTCAAGACTGACAAATTGAGAGTTCAGTCTTCCCTCACTCTAGATGTCAGTCACAGCCTCAGGTTGTTTATCTTGTCTTTCTACCCACTGAATATAAACCAGGATTTCTGTAACTCTTTCTTTCAGGTTTTGTTGAGAGCATAAGGGAACTCAAGGAAGTACTTATACTGGTTTGTTATAAAGGACATTAAAACACAAGTGATTAATACAGACCTTTGCTGTCCTCACCTCTACAAGTATGCCACCTACAAGCATTCCCATGGCTCTTCTCTTCCTCTTTCTCTTCTCTTCTTCTTCCTCTTTCTCTTCTCTTCTCTTCTCTTCCTCTTCTCCCCTCCCCTCCCCTCTCTTCTCCTCTGCTTTTCTCCTCTCCCCTTCCCTCCCCTTTTCTCTTCTCCCTCCCTTCCCCTCTATTCCTCTGCCCTCAACTTGACTCCTCTCCTCTCACCTCTCCTACACTCCCATCTTATTTTCTTCTTGGCCTCTCTGTGAAGCATTCTTTCCTACATGATATTGGCCTGGACCCCTGAGGAATGAATGTTCTAGAACTGCCTGATAAGATGAGGGTAGATCAAAGAACTTTTTAATGATCAGCTTCAAGACAGAAAGG
The DNA here is from genome assembly GCA_010120015.1 of Rhombomys opimus. Lineage (NCBI taxonomy): Eukaryota > Metazoa > Chordata > Mammalia > Rodentia > Muridae > Rhombomys > Rhombomys opimus. The sequence goes on along the minus strand of REGO01001326.1, from coordinate 119,673 downwards.
CAGAGAAAATTAGGGTCTCTGTTACCTACAATGAAGAACGGGGATTGTAGTCTCAGTGACCAGCTTTGGGGAGATTAGTTATGGGCCAGGAACTGTGTCTGAAATCCAAAACAATTATACATAGTCTGAAAAAAATGGTTTATTTTGTGAATTTTTTCTTCAAGATCTGAGTCGGATGTTTCTCCAAGAATCTAATTTTTAATACTACTGTCTTATTTCAGAGTGGTAAGAGTGTGTCAGGACTGTGTCTGCATGCCAGGAATGACAGTCACTCTGGAGCTGATCACTGTTTCTGGACTCTTACTCAACAGGGCATAGAAAAAGCTTCTCTCACCCCTTTTCTTTCCTTTTCTCTTCTAGTCTATCTTTTCTTCCATTTTCCTACCCATTCCCAACTATGTATATGTTTTTGTACATGTCAAGGAATAAAATATTTAATAACTCTAATTCAAATTTAGGAACTGCAGAACTTTAGGACTGACTTCCTCTGTATCACATGCATAACTAACTCTCTCACATAGAGAATCATGGTTTTCAAGGACATGGAGATTATTTCATAATTACTTATTTTGTTCCATATTATGCAGTTAAACATTAGAGTAGCATTTTTAGTCCAGTAAATTTGATTAATTAAATTAGTTCTTTGTCATTCTCACACACACACACATATATATATATAATACATTCTGGTCTCTGTCTCCTTATCACTCCTTACTCTTTTTTATGTTCTTCCCACTCCAATCAACCCCCCTTTCCTTATACACTTCTTTCCCAGATTCATGGTTTTTAAAAAAATGACCTACTAGTTTAATCAGTGCTATTTGTGTGACCATCAGATTATGACTACCCATTGAAGCCTGATGGAGTCACCAGTGGATAGACTATTGAAGGCAACAATTTTCTCTTTCCTTGAATCCAGCAGGAGGAAATAATTTAGCAGTGAAAGACAGGGCCCTCTGAATCCCTCCTCCATCCATACCTTATGGTTGATGGGCCCATTCTTCGGTAGACCCAGTACATTCATCTTCAGTTGAAAGTTCATGATTGGGATGACTGTGTATTGCCCAGAAGATGCCATTTCTCAACCCTAATCCCTATGTTACAGCTTTTATATTCATCCTTCCCTCTCTTCTGTAGTATTTTGTGAGGCTTAGAGGGGATGGTATAAATGTCTTGTTTAGGGATAAACACTCAAATGTTACTTATTTCTGACACCTTTTGCAGTTCACTGAACTCTGCTCACTGAAGTTCATTGAAAAGAGAGGCTTCTTTGATTAAAGCTAAGAGTATATACATCTTCATGGTATAATCTGTGCAGATAATTATCTGTGGGGATAATACCTATAGAAGGACATATCAGTTTAAATAAATCATAGAACTAAGTTCCCCAGTAGGGTCTGTGACACATCTGCATTGCACTTTTGACTGTGCTCATAGTGTAGGTATGATTCAATCTTGTAGAGTAAGCCTCAAATTTATTCAGAGAGCAGGTGGTCACCACCATTGCAGTTGTACCACTATTATATAATCTTGTCTAGGAAGGTGGGGTCATATTTCTTGAGGTTCACAGGTGAATGAGATGTTGATGCCCCTTTTCCTCCCAGTAGGCTGCATAACCCTTTCAGGCACTATGAAATACAGCTGGTAGGGAGAAATCTTCTATCAGAAAATAATTTTAAAGTAGATTTTTAGTATTTGCTCTGCATTGTTTTTCTTCTCAGGGTTTTCTATTAATCATGTATCGATTCTTGTTTATATGGTTTAAGTATGTTACTTCATTTTGAATCATTTTTATTGTTTTCTTTTGAGTTTATAGAGTTGTCTTATCTTACTTTCATTTTCGTTTGTTCTAGTATCTCTGTCATTTCACATTTCTGTTCGTGTTTAGATTTTGTGTCTGAATTAAACTATTCTTTTTTCTGAATTAGTACCTAATGTGAAGTTTTTTTTCATGCTAAATTATTGTGTAAATTCATGTCTTAAAAAACTGTTTTAAACATGTATTTTGGACATGCTTTCATTTTTATAAAGAAATTGTTCTTTCTGTTCTTTATTCCCTTTTCTTATAATAACTTTGTATGTAACTTAACCTCAGTATTTTCTTAAATCTAAATTAGTTTTACCAAACTTGTTTAGTGAGGTAGAACTCAGGCTGGCCTTAAATTGCTAATCACCCTGCTTTCTATTCTTAAGTGTTAGGATTACAGGGGTAAACCAACTTGCCTAGTAGTCTCACCAAACTTTTAGAATGAAGAGTGAGTGGCTCAAGATGTTTCCCTCCACCCACTTACTTCATCTTTATTATCCTTGTTCTATTCTATATTGACAGCTATGGTAAATTTCACATGGTGTAAGTAGGGCCCAGTCCTAGAAGACAACCATAGTGCTTAGTTTTAAAGATCATGATGAACACCGTTTAGCCCTTCTAGTTCTTACAGAATACCCTGTGATTACTCGCTAATGGAGTGGGCAAACCACCCAGATTAAGCTGCTGGTTGCCTTTGATCTATGCTCTTCTCACTGAGTTCCTTTTTGGTCTTTGAGGTTCTTCTGTTTTTTGGTGTGTCAGATGTTCCATTGGCAGCCCTCCATGTGAGTCTTCTGATCAAGAGGCAGACACACAGATTTATAGTGTTGATAGTTTTTCCTCAGTGGTCTGGACTCTGTGGGGTACTTTGTAGTCTGTTTGGTTTTGTAAATATTGTTTATGAGATTTGGATTTTGTTATAGTATATGCTCGCTCTGTTTTGATGTGAGGATTTGATAACATGAAAAAACATTGTCACCACCATCTTCCTCAAATAAGTCTTTCTTTAAAGAGTGAGCATAATATTTAAAAAAAATACTATGTTCTCTTCCTTCTGATACATCTCTTTCAAGAAAATTTAATTCAGTTTTCGGAGTTCCTCTCTGTTTTTCTCAGCTTCTCTTTCTGTCTCTCTCTCTCTCTCTGCATCTTTCCTCTCTCCTGTAATATGGCCATCTTTATGTATTTAGTGTCCTTTTTCTACACACACACACACACACACACACACACACACACACACACACACGAGAGATATTTTTATACACAATTGGTATTTTTGTCTTTTTGCCCTTTGTTTCACCTTCCTTCCTATCTTAATACAAAAAATAAATAAGGATCAAATGTCCCTTCCAAGTGTTGACTTACATCTAAGAGAAATTACAGACCATGTCTGACTCCCACCTTTATCTAGCATTCTCATTGCTTTCTGACAGCTACTCAAATTCCATTTGCTGACATCTGTTTCTCTGTTTACAACCTTGTTTGGCCTCTCTGAGCAGAATCTGAAGTGATAGTTCTTCTCTGGGATTAATCTTCAGCTCATGGGAGTAGATGTATACAGTACAGAATCATAGCCTAGCCAAAGAAGATCATTACCCAACCCTTCCAGATCTGCAGATGTTGCCGTAATGACTGCAAATTCTTTGCAGATGTGAATGAATCCTGTCCTTTAAATGGAAAAGTAGCCTGCATTATTCATGTGAGTTCAGACCTTATTATGAGCCCTTGTAAGCAGATGAAGGCCATCACAGTCAAAGGTAAACTTAGTAATACTGTGCTCCCAGCTTATAAGATGGATGTGAGAGAAAGACTCCTGGTCATAAGTATAGGTGGGTACTAGAAACTGCAAAAGTAAGTAAATAAGTTCTCATGTTGAGCTTCCAGATGTTTCCAACCCTAAAAACTGCTGTAGTAAATAAGGTCTATTTAAAATTTAATGGGATTTCTCAAACTGAACAGCTATAGCCAAAGAAGAACATAGAAGGGCTGATGTTATATGTTTTGAGGGAATTCTTACAAAATTATTTGACTAACAATGGGATCTAGAAAAGACCATATGAAGAATCGCCTCTGTTCTTACAAATTGACCTAGGCTAGCTTTTACTGAAATGGAAACAAGAGACTGGGAAGAACACAGTGTCAGGGAAACCTCCAAGGCTTACACATTCATCGCTAAATTATCTAGTAGATTCAGAAAAGGCCTTTGCCAAAGTTTAATATCTGTCACAACAACAGTCCTGAAGAAAGTAGGAATTGAAGGAACATGCCTCACCATAAAGCGTATACACAATAAGCACACTGCATTGCAATAATGGGGAAACCCTGGAAGCATTACCTCTAAAATCAGTAACAAGATGGGAGTGCCAACTCCTACTGATCTTATTCAATAAAGTGTTGGAGTTTTTAGGTCAAGCAATAAAGTAAGAAATACACATGCAGGTGACATGACCCTATACTTAAAAGATCCTAAAGATTCCATCAGTAGACTCTTAGAACACTTTCAACAAGTTAGTGGGATACAAGTTAACATACAACAAAATGAGTAGTTTATATATATATATATATATATATATATATATAATATATATATGTAATATGTATGTGTTTGCATGAACGTGATGCTCATGCAGACCAGAAGGGCTGACAGAGTTCTTGGAACCAAAATTAATGGGCATTTGTTAGCTGCCTGATGTGGATGCTGGGATCAGAACCATGGTACTTGGATAGAAAAGTAGTGCTCTTAACAACTGAGTCACCTCTCCAGCTTCTAATTCAGTAGTCTTTTATGTGCCAATATGAATACACTGAGAAAGAAATCAGGATAATAAACTCTGTTTAAGATAGCCTCAAAAGTAAAACATCCAGAGGAATGAAAACAACAAAATACTCAAGAGAGCAAGTAAAGAAGACACCAGTGGGTAGACGAAAGATAGAATATTCAAGGGTCATCATAATAATACAGTTAAAATGGTTGCATTACCAAGAGTGAAAGAAAAGATCCTCTTTAATGAAAGGTGTAAGAAAACTTGGTATGTACTTGCAGAAAAATGGAACTGTGCACAGAAATAAACCCAAAGTAAAGGCCTTTGTGAAAAACTTAAAATTTTAAAACTACTCAAGGGAAAGACAAGTAAAACACTTGAGGTGTAGAAATAGGCCATGCTGTTCTGAACATGAATCCAATAGCTTAGGAAGTAATAGCATGAATTGGCAAAGAGATTGCATCAAATTGAAAACCTTTTGCACCATCAGAGGAAACAATTACCAGAGTGAGGAAACTGACTATAAAAAGGAAGAAAATCATTGCCAGCTATTAATTTAGTGACAGTTAATAATATATCTCCAGAGTATATAAAGAATTAAAAAATTAACCAGAATCATTAATAATCAATAGGTAATGCACAAATTAATGCAACAAACAATTTTCAAAAGAAGTACTAATGGCCACTCACTCCAATCAGAATGACTATAATCAAGAAAACAATAAACAGTGGTGAAATTGCTGGGAGAAAGGACTATGAATACATTCACTGTTGGTCGAAGTTCAAATTAGTGAAGCCAGTTTAGAAATAGGAATGGCACTTCCTTAAAAATTAAAAATAATCAAGAGTAAGACTCATTTCATTTATATGTGTTCATGTACATGAGTGCACATACATGTGTGTGTATGTTCCATATGATCCAGCTATACCGTTCCTGGGTACATGCTCCAAAGAACCAAACATATTATAACTCTATATCTGTGTTTATTTTGACACTTCACAATAGCCAAGGCATGAAATCAATCTAGGAGACTATCAGTATATGAACAGATACAATGTTTTACACACACACACACACACACACACACACACACACACACACACGCACACATGCTAGATTATTTATTTTTATTTATTACAAAATTTTCACTTTGTATCCCAGCTACAGCCCTCTCTCATCCCCTCCCAATCTCACCCTCCCCCCTCTTCTCCTCCCATGCCCCTCCCCTAGTTCACTGACACAGGAGGTCCTCCTCCTCTTCCATCTGACCCTAGCCTATCAGGTCTCATCAGGACTGTCTGCATTGTCTTCCTTTGGTACACTAGATTTTTATTGAGCCATAAAAAAGAATGAAATAATGGTATGTGCAGGAAAGAAGATGGAACAAGAAACCATCCTAAGTAAAATAAAATAGACTCAGAAAGACAAATATGATTCGTTTCATATGCAAATTTATAATAAGAAATGAAAGTAAAACAGGGACTACTTGAGCAGAGGAAGGGGAAAAAGCAGGAAGGAGCAAGGAAAAGAGAAAGGATAATGGGGGCTGTGAAATGAAATGTCATAATGAATCCCATTAATTTGTAAAATCAGTATGTGTTAAAAAGAAATAAAAAGGATATTCGAGAGTGCAGAAGCCTAGACAATTTTTGGGCTAATTAGAAAATGTCATTTAGTGTTATAGCAAACCAGTTCTTGACAAATGGACACCTCTGCTTCCCTTATTTCTTTTCCCTAATAGATAGGGTGTGTGTGTGTTTCTCCTAATACTGAAAATGTCATGTTGACATTTTCCCTTTAGCTAAAGGTTGCTTTCTGTTTAATGTGCAGAAAAGATGCACCATTGCTAGAGAATATGAACTGAAATTTATCTCACTCTTTTTGTTTGGTATGCTGTGGTAATATACATTGAAATGGGAGATGTATGAAGAATAGAAATTTGTTTCTCTTATTTCTGTAGGCTAGTAAATCTAAGATAAGGTACCTGCAGATTTAGTGTCTGGTATGGCTACTCTTTGCTTTCTATATGGCGCCTTCTTTATGATGCCTTCTTGCTATGTCCTCACACGGCAGCAGAGAGGGACAGGCTTCATCTGTGAAGCCTCACTTGTATGGTGATTGATCCCAATTGGCCCAAAGGCATTCTTCCTATTAATATCCCCTTGAAAGTTAAGACCAGTAGTTTTAAAAACACCAATATTTAAAAATCTAGCAGTGATATTTATTAAAATGGACTGAAATACTAGCCAATTAGAACCAAGAACTGCTATTCAAGAATCTGAAGTTTATTTCAGGAGATAAGTTGTTCTAAACATGGTATGGCCTCATAGTACATCTTATTACTGCAGATAACACTTCACTTGGGAGCCAAAAACTAGTTATCAGAAAATTTTTAAGACTGATGGAACTGGGAAGCAATGGAATGTGTAGCTTATCTTACAGTTCAAAGGTCATGGAATCACATGACACTGCATACAAATCTCAGAGGGTGTGACTATGTCTTACAAGAATCCTTCTGTTAAACTGGTGAGGTGAAGATTTGGTATTGTTCCTTTTTGAAGGGGAGTGTGTTCTTCAGGAGGAAAGTTGGGTGCAGGTGTGTGTGTGTGTGTGTTTTATGACTAAAACAGTGAGCTGTGGTAGAAACCTTATTCTTTCTTTTTCATAATGGGATCTAGACACTTATTTAGCCATCTCCTGGATGGCCAGAAGTCCCTTTCCAAACATTCCTTGCAGCAAAGTGACAGTGGTTATGTCACACATGCTCAGAGAGTTTTAGGTATCAGATTTCCAGAAAGGGTCTTTAATGACTGCTACACATCACTGAGGGCCACCATTTTCCTCTTTTGCCTCTTCCACCTAAGAACTCATACAAGGTTCCTGGAGCTGAGACTGTTGATATTGAACAAGAAGACAGACCTTAGAGTAGAGATGGAGAATCAAAAAAGACATAAGGAGACAAGATTACTGGCTGTAAGGAGCCCGGAGATCAGCCCCAGACTGCTAACTACCTCTATTTCATGTGTAAGAAAAAAATTGTCAATCCTACCTAAGCCATCACTGCTTTGCCTTTATCTCACTATAAACAGTGATATATATATATATACAGTGCCTATATACAGCTGACTTTATCCAAGCTGACAAAAAATTCAAATGATGCTTTATAGCTAGACTTAGGCTACTTTGTGGGTTTTCTCTTCCACCCTCAACCACCCTTTCAAACCCTTAATACTAGATATGAGAGAAAAAATTCTATATGTTCCCTCTCATCTGTGGTTTGTAGCTCCAAATCCTCAGTTGTGAGCATACAGCAAGTAGTAGTACAAAACAGGAACATATAAAAAGACCATGGGTGTGTGTTGGGGGTATTATAGGATACAGGTGATATAAAGTGGGAAACAAATTGACAGAGGGCTCCAGCTTTGGAAAAGGGTGACTACAAATGACAGGAGAAGAAAGAAACAGGACAAATAACACCAAAGTTTTTAAATAAGCCTCAAGGAATTACATTATTTTTATATTTACTTAAAAATAATGTACCACACACACACACACACACACACACACACACACACACACACACTTAAATAAATCCCACAAAAAGGTTTGTATGGACATACATTTTCTCTTGTAGCATATGGAAATGGACATTGACTAGTGATTTGGGTGGTAGAGTACAAAATAATATCAATCACTAAATGATGTTTGTTGTCATGGTGACAAACAACTGCAAATTTGGTGTCTTATACATAAGGATAATTTCATAACTTACTAGAGATCAGAAACCAAAGTAAATCTTATGAAAATAGCATTAAATGCCAGAGAGTTTGTTGGCGTACTTTTAAAAAAACTCTTTTATTTATGTTTCTCTTATCTTTTTTCCCTACTCTACCCCAATCCCTTTCAACACTCCAATACCAGGCAGGAGAGAGAAAGGGTTAGTGGGGAGAGGGGGTGCAGTCCTGTTAGTTGCTTCCTGCTGGTTAGGTTTGTTCAGTTCCTTGGAACCAGTGCAGTCCTTGTTTCAGGAGATCTCCATCTTCTTGTCTCACAACAGCAACCAGGAAAAGCAAGGAGGAAGCAGGAGCAGCATTGTTCCTTCTCTTGGCCACACTCTCTGGGCTCTGGCATTTATTCTGTCTCCAGAGTCCTCAGATTTAAACTATCTGCTACTGTCAAAGAGCTCCTTTCAGAGCCTGCACAAAGCAAATAGTCTGCTTCTGTGAGCCATTTAAATGAGTCCCACATCCCGCACCTGGGACCAAAACAAGAACATGTTTATATCCAACACAAGAGTTGATTCCCTGGAGATTCCATGGAAACATACATTCTTCACGTTCTTCATCACTTTCAATTTCGAGAGGGTGTTGGAGGCCCTAGATTTGTGGCTTCTGCTACCACTCGGTCTGTTTCCCATGCCCTGTGTAAGAATCTATGCCCCTCTTAGAAAGACAAGCTCATTAGGCCTACTTGAGTAGGTCAAGAAAAATTAACCTCAAAATTCTTTAGTTTCTCATTTTGTAATTGGTATAAAATGTGTAATTTTCTTTTTTACTTCCATGTACAGCTTGGTTTTGTTGATCATCCTCCTAGCCTCTTGTTCCTTCACTTATCTGTCTTATTTCTCTTCTATTCCCAGTGGCTCCCTTCCTACTTTTATTTCATTGTGACCTATTACACACCTCTTAGTCTTCAACACTTCTAGCTCAGTGTCCCATTTCTGGTTTCTTGATCTACACCCACAACCATACCCACAATTATGCACATACATTAAAAATAAAAGGCTAGAACTCACACGTGAGAGAGGGCATGCACTACTTGTCCTTGGTTTTCCCCACTTAATATAATAATTTCTAGATTCATTTTTTTTGGAAAATTTCATTATTTTCCATTGCATATGTATTTGCTTTATCTATTATGGACATGTAGGCCTATTTTATTTCCTTAGTATTGAGAATACAACTGCAATAAATAAGAAAATGCAATTATCTCTGTAAGAAAGAATTCTTGGACTAGCTGCCCGTAGTTATAGCTAAGATAGTTCTAATTTTATGTTCTTGAGAAACCTCCATACTGCTTTCCATAAGTCTTTAAGCTATTCGCATTTCTAAGGCATGTGTATAATATACATATATATCATTATGCATATATAAATATATAATTATATGATATACATTCTTATAAATAATTATATCCTTATATAATATTATATATGTATATATACACACACACATATATATAAAATATCTCTAGGTTTCTTGAATACAGATCATCCAGAGAAGGCTGTTTATAGTTTAGAATCAACAGATATTGTTATGTATGTGTACTTTAAAGAAAACTTCTATAAATTAAAATTTATCGTTAAAATGCTTTTCAGCAAAAACAAACGGCACTGGATATCCAAAAGATTTTTTAATATTCTTATCTTCAGCCTATGGATTCTATTTTGGGGAATTAGCCTAAAAATATAGTCGAGAAAATGCTTATATCAAACATTATAAAAATTTAATGTCTTGCAAAGAGAAAAATCTTAGTCTCATAACATGTCCAGCTATTAAAATCTGCACGGGTGGAGACCATGTTTTCACTTAGAGAGGCCTGTGACAGGGGCAGAACAAGGCAGCTGAGCAGGTGAAATCTGTAGGGAGTGAAGGGCCTGCTACCCAGACCTGAGCTTTCTGAGTTTCCTTGCAAACTGCATTTGTGTTGGTGACTTAGAAGGATGGTTATTGGGGTTCATTGGCACTGACTTCACATAACACAAAAGAGATAAACATGACTGAAGCTCTAACAGGGAACACTGCCTTGGCTCTGTCAAGTGTTAAAGTATGCAGAGTTGTATTTCTGAACTAGTTGACCGATTACAAACAATTGCTGCTCTGAGTCTTTGTGTAGTCCCTGCTGCCTTTGCTTCCCTGGGCCCTTTCTTGAGACCTTTGTTATGATTCACCACTTTATCAAGCAACTGAAATGTCCAGCTTCCAGGAAGTTGCTCCAGTGCTCTGATTGCGTGTAATCTCACTGGGGCCTCTATTATACTGGCTAATATATGTTTATCACCACCCTTCCCCCATACTCTTTCTGAATGAAATATCACATTTTTAAAAATCTTACTGTGCTCTGCAAAAACAGAACCTTACATCAAAACAAATTAAACAAGCAAACAAAACCCTTCATTTCATTTTGCACTGAGTTACTGCTTTTCCATGTTCCGTATCTATTGTTAAGCCCTGAAGGGCTGGAGATGTGGCTCAGTTGGTAGAGAAAGTGTTCACAGAGAATTTCAGAAACTCTGGGTTTGATCCCCATAAATAGGGTGTGGTGGTTCATGCTTGTAACCCTGGCACTCGGAAGGCAGAAGCAGAGAGAATCAGAAATTCAATGTCAGCCTTGGCTACATAGTGAGTGTAAGGCCAGCCTGGGCTATGTGAGGCCCTGCATAAAAATAATATAAAATAATAATAAGAGAATTCCATGAAAGACAGGTGTGATAGTAAGCATAGTATGTTTCTGAAATGCACATTTTCACATCATTTTGTTAAATTCCCACCATGCTACTAGATACCCTTATTTTTAAGGTTAAAAGATTATGAACTCTCCATGTTTCTGTTTTTATGTCTGCTTTGTGTATTGGCTAAAATGCAGTTCATCTTAAACTGATTGATTTTATCAGGTATATTTTTTATGTACTAGCTTTAATACTTTCCTATCTTCTATAGAACAGATGCCTGTTGAAAAACATCACCTGTTGAACAAAGAATTAAGTAACATAGAATATAATATTGTATGCTTGATCCTGGCACACTAACATAATATCACTGCATTAAGATATGCCAAGACAGGGTCAAATATGCAAAGATTTTATCATAGGAAAATTCCTGTGAGGAAAAAATAGGAAATAAGATATTCCATAATAGTCCAAGTTAATTTCAGGCAAAGAACAACAGGAAGCAGTGTGAGTGTAAGGATCCAAGACTGCTATGCTATGCAGCATTGCAAAGCCTATCAGAGAGTCTTGTATCTCACAGAAATCTGTGAGAAATAGGCGTCTTTGTTATGCTTAGCACACAGGCTGTGATGAGTTGGCAGAGTCCTGGGTGCCCCTTGCTCAATTACCATCCTTATTATTGCTACAGTTTCTCCCTTTCTTTCTCTCTCCCTTTCTCTTCTTCTTCTTCTTTCCTGAGACAATACTGTTATGCAGCCCAGGTGGGCCTTGAACGTGGATTCTCTTGCCTCAGCACCCCAAGTCCTGGGATAACAGGTTTGTACCACCATCCACACTTCAATTTGCTTTATGCCAACAGTAAAAAAAATATACCTGAGAATGTAAATGACATTCTAAACGAATCTAGAACTCTGGTAGTGAAGTTTGAAGTATTATACACAAGTTTACACAACTTTATATTTGACTGAAAATGTCTCCTGCAAAAAATTTAATATTCAAAATAATCTTTTGGTTATATTTGAACCATCCCATGGAAACTTTCTTCTTCCAGGTTCTCCTGACAGAAGAAGAATTTCATGCATTCAGACCCTAGTATTTTGTGGAGATCTCAAAGATGAGACATGTCAAGCTTGTGTATATCTACAAAACTAAGAGTGCAAATCAGTTATAATGCTTGTTTCACAAGGGAATCATTGAAATGAAGATATGCAATGATCAGGGGTGAGGGGGAAAAAGAATGGAAGGAAAGAGTGTGAGAAGTGACAGCTGGAATTGCGGAGCCTGGGGAGGGGGACCTATTGTAGTGGAAAGTTCCTGGAATCTCTGAGAGTTACCTTAGTAAGGACTCCTACAATGGAGTATACAGAGTCTGAACTGGCCATCTTTTGTAGTCAGGCAAAGCTTCCAGGGGACGCTAGGCTGCATTCAGTTGAGATGTTGGTTGAGAGGGTCCTATGGAGAGCCCCCAAACACCCCAACAACTGTCTGATGCTAGAACAGAAGGTTGCTCTCTGAAAACTGATGGGGGAGAGGGCATTGCCGAGAACAGCTTCACAGCTACTGAACATAGAGAGGTTGCTTTGGTACCTGAATGGACCCTTCACTCCTATGTCCTAGTCTCTTTGGCATGAGAAGGTACCCTTCAAGGTACAGAAAAAAAGCAAAACAAAACAACAACAAACTGACATCAACCCAGACACAAAAACCTCTACCTACAATCTGTCTTGCCTGCAAGACCTGTTGAGGCAATGGTGGCACAGAACTTTTGGGATAAGCCAATATTTGGTTTATCTTGAGGCCCTACATTGCTTGGATGGCCAGGAACCAGAGACTGGATTGCCCAGAGACCGAGGGTAAAACCAAACATGACTGGCAAATGATAATAATAATAGTGAAATGATGCCTAACGATATTCTGCTATACTCATAGAGCAGTGCCTTTTCCAGGAATCAGCAGAGAGGCTTCCTCCGGCAGCAGATGGGATTGGTTACAGAGACCCACAGCTAGACATTGTTCAGAGAGAGTATCTAAGCCAGGGGTCTCCATCAAGTCCCTTCCCCTGGGATATCTTCAAACCTCTTGCAAGAGTGGGAGGTAAAATTGTAGGAGTCAGAGAGGATGGAGAACATCAGAACAAAATGGTCCTCTGAATCAACTAAGCAGCACTCACATAGGCTCACAGAGACTGAAGCAGCAAGCGAGGACTTGCATGAGTCTGAACCAGGTCCTCTGCATATATGTTATGGTTGCTAGTTTTTGTGGGACTCCGCAGAGTGGGTGAAACTCTTTTGCCTGGTCTCGGGACTCTTTTCTTCCTATTGGGTTGCCTTGTTCAGCCTTTGATATGAAGGTTTTTATCTTTTCTTATCATATCTTGTTATACTATATTCAGTTGAAATCCCTGGGATTTCTGCTCTTTTCTGTATAGGAAATGGGGGTGGGGAGTGGATTTGGGAGATGGGGGAACAACTAGGAGTAGGTGAGGGAGGAGAAACTGTTGTTCAGATGTATTATATGAGAGAAGAATCTATTTTCAATGTAAAAAGAAGGGTTTTTGTTTTTTTTTAAATCAACATTAGATGAGATTTGATTAAAGCAAAAAGACAAGCATATAACAAATACACTTTATATACTTCATAGGATGTAGGAGAAGCCAGCTCTCTCTATGCCTATGTTTGGAGATAGAAATAAAAAAGATACAAGAAACTTAAAACTGAAAAATTCATATATTATTAGAATATTAATTTTTTATATTTACTATTTTATATGTATGAGTATTTTGTCTGCATGAATATACGTGGGCCATGTGCATGCCTGGTGTCAAAGGAGGCCAGAAGAAGGAATCAAAGCCCCTAGGACTGGAGTCACAAATAGTTATGAGCTGTCATGTGAGTGTTGGGTATTGATCCCTGGTCCTATGCAAGAACAATGAGTGCTCTTAAAAACTGAGACAATGCTCCAGCCCATTGTTTCAGGCATTGTGGTAAATGTTTTCATATATATTAAGTTAAAATACACAATTTTTTATGTCTCTAGTTCTCATTTCAGCCTTCCACATAGGTGTTAATATTTCTGTTTTGCAAATGATGTGGTAGAATGTAGAGGTTATAGAATTTCTGCATTCTAAATTCTAAATTCAGAGACTGAAATCTTCAGCCTTGCTAAGAAAACAACCCATTTTAAATCTTTATTGTGTTTTGTATAAGGCATCTTTTGTACTGGTTTGTTGATAAAACAATTAGCAAGGCTGTTTATGTTTGTATTTATTTTCTGGCACACTGTGTGCCCCCCTTTTCATTAATTCATTCTATAAAAAATAATAAATCTATTGGAGATGGAAAGTTAAAGAAAAAAAGAGAGATGGTGTAATTTGTGTTAAGATATCATGCTCAATAAATGAAAGAAACATAATGTACATAAAATCTGTTGGTAAAATTACATAAGATGTTCTTGGAATGTGGTATGTGTGTATGTGTGTCTTCTCTCTGTGTGTGTGTGCGTGTGTGTCATTTGGCTTATTAAAGAAGTACTTCATGGTATCTATATCTACCCTTTTTTAAAAAAAAACAACAACTATTTGATAATTATAGATACAATTGCTAATCACTATGCATAATCACCCCAGTTAAGCAACCAGCCTAACAGTCTTAGCACCATCTTTATTCAACAGAACCAGTAATAGAGCTAAGAGTGGATTTGTTCAGTGGGAACATATATTGAGGGGACTGGAACTCCATACCTGTGTAAAGACAGAGTTGAAGCAAGACTGGAGACAGGGAAAAGTTAAACTGTGATGCAGGCCTGATATCCTCGGCCTGTTCAATGACGAGTTCCATAACAAGAACTTCTCAGGCAAGAGCAGTCCTCCATGTTGAGTGAAAATAGCCAAGAATAGCACGCTATTCTTAGTCCACTGTGGCATTGCAGGGCATCAGGAACAGCACGGCCCAGCATGGCGTTGTTCTCAATGGAGAACATGCTGAGGGAGTTAGCATCTGAGCGTTACACTAACTGCCATGCCCACAGCTAAGAGTAAACACATCTGTAGGGGACAGTGAGTGCCAGGCACCTCCAGGTCTAACTTTGGGTCTAAGAATTAAAATCACACGCACACTCACATACATAGTGAGTGACAAACATTTGATGCCACATATAAAAAGTTCATGAGTACTGCCAACCACTCTGTTTCTAATTATCTTTTTAGTCCAAAGGGTCAGAACCCAGTTTGTATGTTTTTCAAAATAGGAGTCTCTGACCACATCTCCGTGGGATCTGAATTCAGGAGGCTAAGAGCAGGATCCAGGAATCTTAGTCATTTTCTAATATGTACTCAGACTGGTTGTAAAGAACAGTTGTGTGTAGATGCCACTGCTAGCAATAGCATCAGTGAGGAAAGCCCATATATTAGAATGACAATGGTTTTAGATGTGAAGTGGCACTTCTGGTGGAAGCTATGGAATATTATTGGGTGTGTGGTTAAAAAACTCACACTAAGAAAGGGTTGATTTTGTCTTCCTACTTCCCTTCAGTCAGATAATGGCCCTGAGTTCACTTCTCAGATTTCCCAGACCTTATCTAAAGCCCTTAACATTCCTTGGTATTTTCATATCCCGTACCATCCCCAGTCCTCAGGAAAGATAGAACGAACTAATCGATCCCTAAAAAATATTCTTGTTAAACTATCACAAGAGCTCCACCTCGATTGGGTAAAACTCCTCCCCCTGGCTCTTTTCAGGCTGCGAGCTCTCCCCCAAAAAACTTTGTCTATTTCACCTTTTGAGCTCATGTATGGGAGACCGGTCCTAACTCCTGGTCTTTCAGCTAAATCCTCTCCTCTCCCTGACCACCTGCTCACTCCCTTACTCTGTCATCTCCATTCCCTTCTATGGATCTTTACTGACCACTATTTACCACGGCCATACACTAACCCCTGTCCATCTCCTATTAACATTGGGGACCAGGTCCTTCTCTCCCCTCCAAACCAAAGTTCCCCAACCCTTTCT